>CAHIKZ030001969.1:312500-372500 GCA_903632075.3 Acanthosepion pharaonis | reverse complement strand
ATTGGGGGTGGTATATTGGCCCGAAAACAGATATTGGAGGATGGAAGAAAACAACAAATAATACAAAGGCTTGAGTAAAAAAATATATTGCCAGGATTATTTTCGTTAAAGGAAATACGTCAACAAAAACAGAGTTACAATGCACTAGACAAAAAATATCTCATCATGTTAATGTAGAGTGCGAGAAGAGTGTTGTTCTGAAAATAACAGTTTTGGTAGCCGATGAAAAATGTTGGCCGGAAAGTTAAGTTTTCTAGTCACTAAAGAGCGTTGTCCTGAAATGGACAGTACTGTGATCGCTGAAGAGCGTTGTCTTGCAAAGGACAGTACTGTGGTCGCTAAAGATCATTGTCATGAAAAGGACAGTACTGTGGTCGCTGAAGATCATTGTCAAGAAAAGGACAGTATTGTGGTCACTGAAGAGCGTTGTCCTGAAAAGGACAGTACTGTGGTCGCTGAAGAGCGTTGTTCTGAAAAGGACAGTATTGTGGTCGCTGAAGATCATTGTCCTGAAAAGGATAGTATTGTGCTCGCTGAAGAACGTTGTCATAAAAAGGACAGTACTGTGGGCGCTGAAGAGTGTTGTCCTGAAAAGGACAGCACTGCGGTCGCTAAAGGTCATTGTCATGAAAAGGACAGTTTTCTGCTCGCTGAAGAACGTTGTCATGAAAAGGACAGTACTGCGGTCGCTGAAGAGCGTTGTCATGAAAACGAGATTATTGTGGTCACTGAAGAACATTTTCCTGAAAATGATAGTATTGTGCTCGCTGAAGAACGTTGTCATAAAAAGGACAGCACCGCGGTCGCTGAAAAGCGTTGTCTTGCAAAGGACAGTATTATGGTCACTGAAGAACATTGTCCTGAAAAGGATAGTATTGTGCTCGCTGAAGAACGTTGTCCTGAAAAGGACAGCACTGCGGTCGCTAAAAATGTCAAAATCAAAAAATACAGTTTTATTGTTGTCTTGAACGTTGTATGAAAAGGACAGTATGGTCACTGAAGAACGTTGTCCTGAAAAGGAGATTTTGTGGTCACTGAAGAAAATTTTTCTGAAAAAACATTGTATTGAAGAAACGTTGTCCTGAAAAGGATAGTATCGTGCTCGCTGAAGAGCGTGGTCCTGAAAAGGACAAAGGACAATGTTTTGAAAAGGGTAATTTTGTGGTCGTTTAAGGACGTTGTCCCGGAAAGGTGAGTATTGCGGTCGCTGAAGAGTGTTCTCCTGAAGAAAAATGAAACATTTTTGTGGTAACTGAATAATGTTGTCCTGAAAAGGACAGTTTTGTAGTCGCCGAAACACGTTGTTCTGAAAAGGAAAATTTTATGGTCACTGAACAACGTTGTTCTAAAAAGTTCAGTTAAGTAGTCGCTGAAACGTGCTGTGCTGAAAAGACCAGTTTTGTGGTCATTTAAGAGCGTTGTCCCGAAAAGGACAGTTTTGTTGTCGCTGAAAAACGTTGTCCTGAAAAGGAATGTTTTTTGGTCGCTGGAATGTGTTGTACTGAAAAGGAAAATTTGTGGTCGCTTAAGAACGTTGGAGAATGTTGTCCTGAAAAGGACAGTTTGTGGTCGCTGAAACGTGTTGTCCTGAAAAGGAATGTTTTTGCGGTCACTGATGAACGTTGTCCTGAAAAGGACAGTTTTTGCGGTCGCTGATTAACGTTGTTCTGAAAAGGCCAGTTTTTGTGGTCGCTGATGAACGTTGTCCTGAAAAGGACAGTTTGTGGTCGCTGAAACGTGTTGTCCTGAAAAGGCCAGTTTTGCGGTCGCTGATAAACGTTGTCCTGAAAAGGACAGTTTTGTAGTCGTGAAGAACGTTGTCCTGAAAAGGACAGTTTTTTTGGTCGTTAAAAAGTTGTCCTGAAAAGGACAAGAAGTTTTCGCTGATAAACGTTGTCCTGAAAAGGACAGTTTTGCGGTCGTGGATTTGTTGTCCTGAAAAGGACAATTTTGCGGTCGCTGATGAACGTTGTCCTGAAAAGGACAGTTTTGCGGTCGCTGAAATTTTTGTCCTGAAAAGGACAGTTTGTCGTCCTGTAACGTGGAAAAGGACAGTTTTTGCGGTCACTGATTAACGTTGTCCTGAAAAGGACAGTTTTTGTGGTCGCTGATGAACGTTGTCCTGAAAAGGACAGTTTGTGGTCGCTGAAACGTGTTGTCCTGAAAAGGCCAGTTTTTGCGGTCGCTGATAAACGTTGTCCCGAAAAGGACAGTTTTTGCGGTCGTGGATAAACGTTGTCCTGAAAAGCACAGTTTTTGCGGTCGCTGATGAACGTTGTCCTGAAAAGGCCAGTTTTTGCGGTCGCTGATGAACGTTGTCCTGAAAAGGCCAGTTTTTGCGGTCGTGGATAAACGTTCTCCTGAAATGGCCAGTTTTTGCGGTCGCTGATGAACGTTGTCCTGAAAAGGACAGTTTGTCGTCGCTGAAACGTGTTGTCCTGAAAAGGACAGTTTTTGCGGTCACTGATGAACGTTGTCCTGAAAAGGACAGTTTTTGCGGTCGCTGATGAACGTTGTCCTGAAAAGAACAGTTTTGTGTTCGCTGAAACGTGTTGTTATGAAATGAAATTTTTTTGGTTGCTGAAGTGCTTTTTCCTGAAAAGGGCAGCTTATTGTATATTGTTGCAGCTAGCGAGAATGGCTGGAGCGGCGGCCGATGGTGATCTGGTGCTGCTGTTGATGATCTCTGACTCGAACTGCCAGATACAATTTAAGTGAATGATCTGAATTCACACCGGTAAGTGTAATTAAGACTGTTTAATTAAAAACAAAGCATTTACTTAAATAAGTTGTTTCTATAAAAATAGCATATAAACAGAAAATATATTAAATAATTGTATATTTCATTATTTGTCGTATTTCTTTCGTGAGCAGATGTAAAATCGTCGATGGCTCTTGAATGTACTCTGAAGATGAAAGCCAGAGTGGGAATGTCGTTGCCATTACTGAAGACCTGTAAGCTCTTTTCCTCTCACCATTGCTCAGTTGAAAAGACAATGGGGCTAACACAAAATCATTTTAACCTGTTCTCTTTCAAGCTGAATAACTGAAAGGGTTTTGCGGTGATTGTTACGACAAATGATATCATGATGACTAAATGTCTAATTAAAATCCTGCAGAAAAAGATTCAATTACTTTAGTGTTTTTTTTAGATATTAAACATTTTGTGGGTTGGACAATTATCCGGTGTTGTTACACGATTTGGTCAACTTTGGTGTTACACCGGTATCTCTCTCTCTCTCTCTTTCTCTCTCTCACTCACTCTCTGTCTATATATATATATGTATTTCAATTAAAATGTGCAGTTATAATTTATAAATTCATGAATCATTCATACAAAAAACAAATATACAGGTTAATGATTTAAATGGCGAGAATACATCTTCGCAAACAATATAAATAAGATACATCAACCCCGAACCTGTATATGAATGATATGATCCCTGTTTATAAATTCCAGTTGCATAAGGTCTTTTTAATTTTTTACAAGCTTTCGTCTGTTCCTACAGACATCATCAGGTATGGAAATAGATTTTTATTCTTGTTTTTACTTTTCGGTAATAAGAGGACAACGAAAATATAAATGCAATTCGAATAAATGCTATGAGAAATGTGTTATTGTTTTGGAACGTGCGGTCGCAACGCTGAGTTTGAATTTAAATGTTATGATTGTGCGTTTTTGTACAAATGTAGCAATAAGATAAATAGTCTATACTCATGAGGTAATATAGGCTTTTTCTGTTGTAATTTACATGCTCTGTTATGCTAAATACACTGAGCTCTTTTTGTGGATTAGGGTTAATATTTTACATTATTAGGATCCACTTGGATTATATACCAACGGATTCATTACCTTTGCTATTTACGCTTAAATTCACCCTCATACCACCGTGCGCAAACCTAGAAACTCTGACGACATTTCAACCAGGTTTCGATCCTAGTTAGGGGCAACGGGACGTCGAGCCACACTGATGAGCTGTGATGCAGTCTGTCTGTGGATGACAATATATATGCTCCTGAAATTTTTCTTTCGGTTGAGCTCTCTGGGGAGGAAGTGTGTGTTTGTAAACAGTGACTATTACGTCCAATAATGCATGACTCTTCGGTAAATCGAATCGAATTCTCTAAGTCACTATGTGTTTATCTAAAAATAAATACGCATAAATTCATCTTCACCAACGGCTTAGTGGTAGAATCCCCGAATGACAACATTTCAACCGGGTTTCGATCCTAGCTAGAGGCAATCGGACGTCTAGCCACACTGATGAGCTGTGATACAGCGAAACAGTCTGTCTGTGGATGACAATATATATGCTCCTGAAAAATTTATTTCGGTTGAACTCTGGGCAGGAAGTGTGAGTTTGTAAACAGTGGCTATTACTGCTAATAATGCAAGACTCTTCGGTAAAGCAAATCGAGTTCTCTCAGTCACTAAAAAAATAAAAACGCTTAAATTCACCTTCTTCCTTGCTGAGCGGCAACGGCTTAGGGGTAGAATCTGGCACTGACGCCGATTCAGCCGGGTTTCGATCCTAGCTAGTGGCAAACGGATGTCTAGCTACACTGATGAGCCATGATACAGCGAAACAGTTTATTTCTGTATGACTCTATATATATATATATATATATATATATATGTGTGTGTGTGTGTGTGTGTGTGTGTGTTATTAAAAACAACAGATATTTTTGTTGATTAGTTTTATTGATAGACATTTCAAAATTAAAATTATTCTCACACTAGGAAGAATTTCCGTCAGATATTGTTCAAGGCTCATTTCGAAAGAAATATGGTAGAAGATTTCGAATTTCTCAAGTCGGCATCAGTGTAGGTATAAAGAAATTGTAAGTTTCGTAGGACTTGTGACTGTAGCGACATAGGCAAATTTTAAATTGTGTGTGTGTGTGTTGTGGTTTGAATGTGTGTTATGTGTGTGTGGTGTGTGTGTGATGGTGTGTGTGTGTGTGTTTGTTGTGTGTGTGTGCGTGTGTGAAGTGTGCGTATGTGTAGTGTGTGTGTGTGTGTATGTTTGTGTGTGTGCGTGGTAATTGTGTGTTGTGTTTAAGAACTGTGTGTGTGTTGTGTGTGGTGTGTAAATTGGTGTGTGTGTGTGCGTGGTGTGTGTGTGTGTGGTGTGGTGTGTGTGTGTGATGTGTTTGTGTGGTGTGTGTTGTGTGTGTGTGTGTGTGTGTGTGTGAAATTATGTTTTTTTGATAAAAGCATTATTTTACAGAGATTGTTTACAGAGAAGGTCCAAGGTGAAAAAGTCCAGCATAAGTTGTAGCATGAACCAAAGGTGGTCTCTGTGGGCGTTGAACAAACACAAATGTGCCTGGGTAGGCGTCTGCAACAGAGGTCGGTCAGCCGCCCAAGTAGACGGCCACCCCGGATACCAGTGGCCAGCCTTTCATTTCTGTTTTCTCTCTGTGAAAGAATGGAGGTTAGCTAATGTAGAAGCAATCATAAAGCCGCACCAAAGTTCCTAGCAAAATAGGTAGGGCCAAGTCATTCTTGGAGAAATCGGCCAACAGACAATTAATCACAAACAGTCATTAAAAAATACCCACATTACAAGAAAACAAAAAAAAACACACAATCTCCACAATTTCCTTTTGTCACGAAACTCTCCTAATCAATGAAGATGGCGAACAACTTGATAAATATCTACTGCCGATTTTCAAAATGGAACTCAATGTCTGGACAATGTGCATAACCCGATCGAACTGACAGGAAATGAGTTGGGCGTCGAAGTCGCTTTATTGTTCGTTCCGGAAATATTAAAAATATATAAAAAAAAAAGTCGTTGATTCTATTTTGCATTACATTTCATGAACCAGTTATTGTATGACTGTTCTGGAAGGATTGACTCATATGTAAAGTTTCATATCGAGCGGTGTCGATTATAGTCGAGAAAGGAAAGCTCGAATATGTTAGCTACTATTAAATGTCCTGTTCATTATTCTAAAATTCGCTTTATACCAATAGATATCTTATTATACCAACAACCTTTGTAGAACTAAATACTGATTGACACATTTATTCATTTTTTTACGGCTTACCAAACGTTTACGGATTATTTAGAGCCAGAAAATAGTTTTTTGTTTGTTTTTTTTCTGAGATAATAATGATTTATTCATAAGAAGTCTTGCTAATTAACCCATAGATGGAGGGAGAAGAATTTGATGAATGAAAATTTTGCATCCCTGGGCTTTTCCTATATATGCTTTCATGGTAATTGTTCGGATAAGCTCCTAGCGATGTTAAATAGTCGTTATGAATTTAAGCCAAGTACTAGACTGGTGTCGAGATGTCATCAATTTGTAGTTGGGTTGACTAGATGTAACCGGAAGTTCTATGATAACAGTTTCTTTTCTCGCACTTCTCGCTTGTGGAACTCCTTTACGGCTCCATGCTTTCCAACCAACTTTAACCTGCAAAAAATTAAATTTAATGTCCATATGTACTATCCTCCTAATTACTCTTTTCTCTTTCCCGTTCATTACTAAAGTTTCTCTTCATAATTTTTCCACACATTGCAACAACTTGCGTCTTAGTGGCTATACTACTTTGTATGGAGTGATAAAAAAATTACACATATTTGAGTAAATGCTTTATTCTTATTTATTTCTAGCAGCATGGCCCGGCGTTGCCCGTGCTTGATTCAAAAATCGTACGACTCATACAGCAATCGCTATCACTTGACTTAAAAATATTTTTTATTACTTCCTTGCCTTTAAAAAAGTGCCCTTTGCCGTGCTGATGTTGCTACATGCCTTACTTCTTGCCTATCTCACACTGCGAATTTTTTCTAAGCTCTATACTAAACATTAAATCTGTTACGAAAAAAGAACTAAACAAAATGAACACAAAACGATCAGCTTTAAAAAAGGACTCGTAACTGGAAAAACTGAATGAAAAAAAATGTTAACAACAAATAATTTTTCACACCCAACCCAGTTCTGCGGAATCAGAATCAACGTTGAGTTTAAGCAAGCGAATGAGCCAATTGGTGTAAAGTGCCATGCAGAATTAAATTTTCCCACTTGTGGCGAATGCAGTTATCTATTTTTTTGCATGCTAGTTAACATTCGTGTCAGTCAGCTGTTGACTGTCATGCTGGCCAATAGAATCTTCCTGCCTATTCGTGGCAGCCAGCTATTGGCTCTCACTCTGGTCAGTACAAAATGGCCACAAACTACATGAAAAGTGCCATAGAAGCATGAAAAATCGATTATTTCCACTAACGATGGGATTTGGGAAATGCAAAGTCGGTCTTGGCCTTCCCGCTAACTTGGAGCATGTGAATGTAAATTTTGGTGCAAATCCGTCGAAAATTGCGGCCGTGCACTCGTCACACACACACACACACACACACACACACACACACACACATACACACACACACACACATATATATCCTGCCTTTTATAGATAAAGATTAAACAGTATAATTAATTATTTCCATCTACCGGTTTGAATATTCGAGATTTTTTGTTAGAAAAATATACGCCTTCTGGTAGGATTCAACTTGCCCCCGTGTGTTTGGGTGTTGGTGGAGGGTTATTCTAGTGTTGTTTATAATAATTATTGCCCTATGTTGGAACGGGTTAAATTGTGAGGAAACATCGTGTGACATCCTCTCACAGGCAACAAACATTGACTGAAACTGTGACTAAAATAAACAAAAAGCTAAGTTTTTTTTTTGTTGGGGAGGGTATATATAATTTCCTTTTTGTCTGTTTTTGTTCAACTTTTCATTTTTAGCGCCATTCCTGTTCTCTGCGTTAACGGCTGAGAATAAACTGACTTGAAGAATAAGTCTCAGGTCATGGGTCAAAATGGCGGCCAGCAATTATTCAGAAGGAATCGTAGGAAAGAAAAAACGAAAAAATTGATTACAAAACAATGATTATTATTTTTTTTTGCGTGCGTGTGTGTGTATGCGTGTGTGTGAGTGTGTGGATATTTATTTTGAGTGATAAAACAACTGCTGATTCGAAATGTCATAAAAAAAGGTCTTGTTTTAAAAAAAAAATAACAAAAAGACCAGATTGCCGACGTTGGTGGTTAAAACCCGTTAATTTAGATAGATGCCATTTAGAAGTAAATGTAACGTTCTGGTATTGAAATCTCTTGGACACAAAATCGTTTATTGTAAACGAAGCTAAAATGCCGGCTCCTGTCTGATCAGACCACCACTCGTAGTACCACCATGGTTCATGAAAACTTTGAACTAAAAAACATATTTCGACAGGCGCTATTTAAAATTGCTTGGTACACTAAAAAAAAAGAAAAAAAGAATTAGGCTACCTCGAGTTAGTGTAATGGTTAACACGCTTGTCTCGCTAGATCAATTACGACTGAGTAGTGAGTTTGATCCTCACTGGGTGACTTGTACTTCCTGCTTTCTGACACATCTAACCTACCCTTAGATAATCAACAAGCCATCTCCAGGAGGTGTACTGGTTAACAAACATATCCCGCTTACGACTGAATAGTGAGTTCGATTCCTACTGGGTGCTCCATACTTTCGGCATTGTGTCATATCTAAGTTACATATAGAACAATTAAAGTCTCACTTCAAACGTAGGTATATCTGTAAAAGGCTGGATGTGTGTGTCTGTGTGTGTGTGTGTGTGTGTGCGTGTGTGTGTGTTTGTGTAACGAATGCACGGCTGCAATTTTCGACGGATTTGCACCAAAATTTACATGCACATGCTCCGAGTTAGCGGGAAGGCCAACACCGATTTTGCATTTCCCAACTCCCATCGATAGTGAAAATAATCGATTTTTTTCATGCTTCTACGACAGTTTTCATGTAGTTTGTGGCCATTTTCTACTGGCCAGAGTGAGAGCCTATAGCTGACTGCCACGAATAGGCAGGAAGATTCTATTGGCCAGCGTGAGAGCCAACAGCTGACTGACACGAATTTTAACTATCATGCTAGCATGCAAAAAAAATCGATAGTTGCATTCCTCACAAGTGGGGAAAATTTAAATCTGCATGGCACTTTACACCAATTGCCCCATTCCCTTGCTTAAACTCAACGTTGATTCTGATTCCGCAGAACTGGGTTGGGTGTGAATAAGTATTTCTTGTTAACATTCTGTTTTCATTCGGTTTTTCCAGTTACGAGTCTTTTTTTAAAGCTGATCGTTTTGTGTTCATTTTGTTTAGTTCTTTTTTCGTAACAGATTTAATGTTCAGTATAGTGCTTAGAAAAAATTGGCAGTGTGAGATAAGCAAGAAGTAAGGCATGTAGCAACATCAGCATGGCAAAGGGCACTCCTTTAAAGGCAAGGAAGGCAAAAATATTTTAAGTCAAGTGATAGCGATTGCTGTATGAGTCGTACAATTTTTGAATCAAGAACGGGCAACGCCGGGCCATGCTGCTAGTTTGTTAATATATATTTCTTAGCTCTGTCTAACTGCATCGAGCACTGTTATGTTTACACCTTAAAGTAAATTCAGTAAATATTTATTTGCTTCTCTGTACATCCACAAACTAACTCGCGCATATACAATTGCTAATATCAAGTTATTTGATTTTAAACAATATATATATATATATATATATATATATATATATATATATATATATATTTCGACTCTTTTCGTTATAATTGTTGAGCCGCGCCTACCAGGAACCAACAGCCAGACAACCTGCACATATGATTCAATTATGGTGGTGAATCTATGAAAATTCTCGGACATTCAAGCCGGTAAATGTTGTTTAATACTGTTTATTATTTACTTAAATATTTGTATCTATAAAAAGAAATGTTTTAAAAAAGAATTGTCGAACTTTGTCCATTTCATAATGTGTGACGTCATTTGTTTACATTTGGATACGCATCGAGCAGATATGAATGTACGTGAGAGAATCATGGAAGATTGTAGTTTAAAAGCAGTAAAATCGACCTTGCTAATCGAACGATCCTCTATGGCCCAATCATAAAAATGTCTTAAAAATAATATATATGTATATGTGTGTGTGTGTGTGTCATCGGAGCGAAGAGTTTATGATTTTGTTATTAATATCTATTTTTGTTTTTTCCGTCAGTGTTGGATACGTTAATTAAAATTTTTTTTTTTCCAATATTTTCATTTTCAACTTACAAGCAGTCTTCGGGTTTCTATTCCCCTACTTTCTATCTCCTGTTAAAATATGTCTGATATTTTTGGGATTTTCCAAGCGTAGGTTGCATGTAGCACAAGGTCGAAAGTATGGGACACCCAGTGAGGACCGAAGTCACTATTCAGCTGTAACCGTTTCAGCGAGACAAGCGTGCTAACAATTACACCACCCCGAGGTACCCAAAATGATTTTTACAAGACATATAAATAGATGTGGCAAAAGGCCGAAAGTGTGGGGCATCCAGTGAGGATCAAACTCACTATTCAGACGTAACCTTTTGAGCGAGACAAACTTTTTTTCTAACCATTACAATACGACGAGGTTCCTTGTCTGATATATATATATATATATATATATATATATATATATATATATATATATATATATATATATATATATATTGATAACATTCAGAGACAGTACTGTTTCGCTGTATCAAAGCTCCTCATTGTTGATTAAAAGACATCCGAATGCCTCAAGCCAGGATCGAAACCTAATTCATTTGGTGTGAGTCAGAGCTTCTACCACTAATATACCTTCATTTATTAGAGTGAAACAGCTAAATTTAGCGTATTGTTTTTACGAATGTAAACAAATGCCAATCAGCCGGAGTGCTCTATTCATCTTACTGAAGAGCTTTGCATTAACGCAGATGGCCTTTATTTATAGAATTAACTTATCACTCAACAGTGCTCAATTGATATATATATATATATATATATGTGTGTGTGTATGTGTGTGTGTGTGTGTGTGTGTGTGATGTGCGATTGATATTTGTTTTTGTAGCACAACCCTCGGCCAGGGTAGCTATCAGGATTCACTTTCTCTGTTATTTATACTGCAAATATACTAGCGTCTTAAACTGACATGAAGTGGAAAGAGTACATTTAATCAATTCCTCAGTCTGTAGCTAATAAAAATAATATCGTGTTAGTCAATAAATAGTGTAAATAATGATAACTCCTTATTCATTGACTATTTCTTTCTGTGAGAAAGCTGTCTACCATTTTACTTACAAGACTTTATGATACTATCAGTCTGGCTGATACTAACCTCCTAAAGAGTGATTCATTTCACCTTACCAATTACTCAGTCGGTAGCTATGTCTGGATAGAAATCTTTTCTCTCAAGAATCAATGTTACATAATTATAAGTCTACCATTCGACCTTGCAATGAATACTGTGGACACAAATAGTCTGTTGCATTGCTTTTTATTTAGATATACCTGATAAAAGCCAAGGAAGAATCTGCAATGTTATTGGTCCTGATCTATCATCTCAGCTTCAGTTATTATTTCTCATCAAGATAGTTGGCTCATTGTGTTGTGCAAGTTTTTCTCTCAAGAATCTATTTTGCATAATTATAAATACTATTCGTACTTGTGTTAAATATTGTCGACACATATGGTCTGGTGTTTCTACTATTTATATAGATAATCTTGATACAAGCCAAAGAAGAATCTGCAAATTTATTGGTCCTGACCTGTCATCTCGGCTTTACTCAGTTTTCTCACCAAGAAAGTTGGCTCAATATGTCGTTCAAGTTTTTTTCTCTCGGGAATCTATCTTACGTATTTATAAGTCTACCATTGGTCCTTGCTTTGAATATTGTTGACACATCTGATCTGGTGCTCTTGCTATATAATGAGAGATCCTTGATAATATCGAAAGTAGAATCAGTAACCCTAACGTGCACAATATTTTAATTTCTTCGATCGAGTTCTGACGAATGAAGAGCAATAACCGGTTAGCTTATTCTATGGCATATATGCCATTCTTAGTATTAGGTTGGTGCAAAAATAATGACGTAAGAATGTCGTTTTTTGACGTTAAAAAATATGTCAAAAAACGACATTATTACGTCATTATTTTTGCACCGACCTAATATTCACTTTCTCTTTTCATATTGCCAATATTGCAATTAATGTTTTCCCATTTAATTATGCCTAGTTTTATTACAGGCATAAAACAATTTTTATGTCATTTTTTTTTTTTTAAGAATTTTACTAAAATATATGTTTTTACGTTCCTGAAACGACGAAATCAGTGGAAACGTCACGCAAGAAGCGGTTATTAAAATTCCGCATGAAAACTCTCTTGTCAACATTGAGGCATCTAAATCCGGGTAAATTATGGCCTGTAAGAGAAACTTTTAACTAAGAGAGTTGTTGTTTTTAAGCTAAGCTATAAAATCATAATATTTGATAACTCGAGCAAATATGTTAATGGTAAAATTCGCCGTTTTCTTAGAAGGAAACATTAAGTATTCATTAACCGTGCAGCTGGCACTGTTGACAGTTGAACTTTATAAAATAAATCACTTAAAAGAATTCTTTCTGGAAAATATGTTTCTCAAGTCGAGTAGCTGTTATCGCTCTTTGCAGTATTGACGTGGGGACTTCGTTCCTAGTCTTTTCTTAGAAGTCGTCTGTAATGTCAACATCTTGATTACGACATTATCTTCTCTTCGAGTTATATGTGCTATTCATTTTAGTTGGTTCTGCTGTTGAAACTCCTCAACTGATGGGGCTTCTCTTATCTGGTAAATTTCTTTGATTATGATTCTGTTGTGCCAGTCCACAATGGTCAAATCTTTCTCAAAGTCCACGAACTCTTAGTTCTTTTCCTTCCTACTAACCTTTTCTTTCAAGTAGTCTGGAATGTCAACATCTTGATTATATCATTATCGTTTCTTCAAGTTACATGTGCTATTCATTTTAGTTGTTGCTGCTGCTGAAAGTCCTCAACTGATGCAGTTTCTTTTATTTAGTACACTTCTTTGTTATGATTCTTTTTTTAAAACTCCGCCCCCCCCCCAACCAAGGTGGGTGTACCACTAGTAAGCAAGGGGTTACAGAAAGTGGGAGCAATGTTAAGTTTAGCCGTTATGGTGATGATAAACTAATATTCAGCAATCAATGACGGAGAAGCCAGTGTTAATTTCCGTTGAAATTAATAAAAAGCTCTCCATGCAAAAATATTATATATGTTCTATGATTGCATGTAACAGCGGACGAAAGTCACTTTGTCATATAACAAGCAATGTGCCGACGAGAGAATACAGACCCCTAAAATCGAGAATATATATATTAAAATTGTAAGAATTAATTTAGTTATTAATGATTTAGTGATATGAGTTTTTATTTTTAATTAAAGATGCATCTTGTGTATGAATTCTGCTTGTAGTCTATGGTAGGCTACTCCATATTAGGCTTTGGGCACCTCGAGGCAGTGTTATGGTTAGCCAGCTTGTCTCACCAGAACAATTACGACTGAATAGAGAGATCCATCTTCACTGGGTGCCCGATACTTTCAGCTTTGTGCCACATGTAAGCTACGCTTGCTTGAAAAAAATTAACTTTGACCCTATTAGGCTTTTTGTTTTTAGGAACATCCGGTTTTGAAAGCACTGAATGATAGAAAATGATTTCTTTTGTTTTACTAATATCAACCCTATCCGGTTTATTTAAAGCCAGAAAATTTTTTTTATCGTTTTTATTTTAGAAATGCAACATGATTAATAATTGTTTTAAAATATATTTGTAAGAGAGCGAATCACACTTAAGAGGTGTGACGCCATGCGGGGTGTTACTGTATTCGACCCCGATCTTACACCCACTTTTATAGACGAAGATATTGCATTTAAGATGCCTGAAACTCATAAAGCAAAAAATGTTCTATTCTCAAAACGAGTAAATAAAACAGTAAAGCACTCAGCTCTTTGACTTGCCTCGATTTCAACACGAAAGCTGAACATATTTAAGTTTCAGACACAATTTTCTTCAATGTAGATACACTAGTCATCCATTAGAGTGCGAAGTAGTCAATGCTTCTTTGAGGGAAACACAAAATAAGCCCAAAAATATTTTTTAGATTGTAAGTTTTCTGAGATAATAAAGATTTAGTGATACAAGTAATACTAATTTACCAATGGACTGGAGAAAGAGGTTGATTCATAGCTGCCCGCAAGGATATTTGCGCTTAAGCCGACTGGAATTGAAGCTCTGCTCTCCGATAAATAATTCCTAGCCATTATCCATTCGACGACCTGCACATACAACTTTACAGTCCCTGGTATTCCCAAGCGGTCACCCATCAAGTTACTGACCAGGCTCGAAATATCTTAACTTCGGTGATCGTATGGAAACCAATGTTTCACCTTGATGTGACCGTAAGTAAACATATAGCCATTTACTAAGCGTAGCTTAGATATGGCACAAGGACAACGGTGTGGAGAAATACTCACTACTCGGTCGTCTGGCGAGACAAGCTTATTAACCGAAGGGTTCCCAATAAAAAGCGGAAAAATTATCACTGATTTATCTTTCAAGAATAATTGACCTTGAATAACCTTGAATAAATTTCTTGAATATTCATGACCTTGAAAAATCATTCGACTTTCGCGTAATTATTTAACTTTGATTGGTTCTTTTGTGACCACTCAAATATCAAATACAATATTTATAAACCAATCACACTGAAGAAAATATTTACACACCCATAAAATCATAGAATACAAATCAGAAAGTTTGTTGTATTTTAGTTATCCTGATTTAGGTCGATACCGCCAAAATATCGTGCGGACGTAGTAGAAGACATACCACGTGACCTTTTTACGGACAATTAGGAAGAAATAAATAATTCTGGAGCCGATTTTGATACGAAAAAGTGTATATAATCAGTGAACGACTAGCGTTTCTGTCGGCAGGCTGTTGGCTTCTTTCTTGTAGGGGCTGATTTTCTTTTTTTTTTTTTTGTCGTTATTTATTTTAGAAATGCAACATGATTAATAATTGTTTTAAAATATATCTGTAAGAGAGCGAATCACACTTAAGAGGTGTGACGCCATGAGGTGTGTTACAGTATTCGATCCCACCCTCGCACCCACTTCTATAGACAAAGATCTTGCATTTAAGATGCCTGAAACTCGCAATGCAAAAATGTTCTATTCACAAAACGAGTAAATAAAACAGTAAACCATTCAGCTCTTTGACTTGCCTCGATTTCAACACGAAAGCTGAACATGTTTAAGTTTCAAAGACACAATTTTCTTCATGCAGATACATTAGTCATCCGTTAGAGTGCGAAGTAGGGGTGGAGTGGGTGCTTCTTTGATGGAAACACAAAACAATCTTCTTTTCATACGTCAGCTGAACGTTGCCAGTCCCATAGGTTTTCGTCAACGCGAACTTTCGGAAAAAGCCAGGTAATTAATGAGCAGCTTGGTAACGGTTAGGTGTAAGATTAACCGTTTCCATGCAACAAACATTTGTCATTCTCTGAACGGAAAGCTAGCGTTATTGTAGCTTGAAATTTGTATAAAAAAATTACCTCTTCAAACAATTTTTTTTCAGGAAAATCGGCTCCTCGAATCTAATGTTATAGCTTTACTTTCATTGTTCGTTTCTTCATTGCCATATTCACAACGTTTCGGTCGCTGTACGCTCCGGCCTTCTCTAGGTGATTGGAATTTCGAGCCGAATCATTCATTTCAAACGCCGAAGTAGATTGTTCTAGTTCCGCATGCTACGCCTCTTCCGGGCGTCTCAGTTATTCACTTTAACACAACTCTCCAAGTTTTTGGTTAACCATTGCCTGGTATTGAACTCGACTCTTAGGTTTCTAGTAATTGGATCTAACCAACGTCTTTATCCATTAGGCCATCTGTGTATGAATTTTAGGGACTTCTCAGCAATTATTTTTTACCAGTGCTCATATTGCAATTTTTATTATTATTAATGCATATTTCTTTTTTATCAGAGCTTATATTCCAACTTTTTGTTGATTTTCAGCACTCCTTATTACTGGTTCCCATATTGTATTCATTTCTATGCTTGGTCGGCTCAGGAAATAAAGAGTTCTGTTCGAAATTCCAATCACCTGAAAAATTCCGGATTGTACAACGGCGGAAACGTTGTGAATATGGAAATGAAGATGCAGATAACAGTCCAAATAATGTAAATAATGCAAGTAATCATAATACCTCATCTCAGAGATATGGACAGATATTGAAGAAGTCCGAAGCGTACAAAAGCCGAAACGTTGTGAATATGGCAATGAAGTTGAGGATAACAGTCTGAATAATGTAAATAATGCAAGTAATCATAATACATCATCTCAGAGATATAGACAGATATTGAAGAAGGCTGAAGCGTGCAAAAGCCGAAACGCTGTGAATATGTCAATGAAGTTGAGGATAACAGTCCGAATAATGTAAATAATGCAATTAATCATAATACCTCATCTCAGAGATATAGACAGATATTGAAGAATTGGTATGGACCCGATATACCAAAAATATGGAGACAACTAGAAAAGTCTCAGTAGAAGCTACGTTGTGAATATGGCAATGAAGATGAGGATAACAGTCCGATTAATGTAAATAATACAAGTAATCATAATACCTCATCTCAGAGATATAGACAGATACTAATATGATTACTTTTATTGAAAATCGGTTTCTTGAGTCCACTGTTATATATTTTATTAATGCGGGTTTCCTTACTGGGATTTCTTTTTGTTGCTTAAGGTGAGGAAAGTCGACATGTTGATATTTGAAAAAACAAAATTTGATTTATATTCTCATTTCAGGCTGTACAATTCACAAAATCGTCTTTAATTCTTAAGGAAGCTCCAGAACACTAGAATTATTTTTCATGTTTTTTCAAAAGGAAGACGGCAGCGTGCGGACAGTTCGAAATCATTTTTGTAATTAATAACTTCATTCATGTTCTTGTATTCCATATTTATTCGCCTTCCTTCTGAAAAACATAAAAAAGAATAAGTATAAAATTCTGGATTGTCCGAAACAAATAAAGGCCCATTTTGAAAATCGCCCTGCATGTTATTGATTAAGTAATCCAATGTTAAATTTCAAATGTCAATGTGCTGAATTTGAACGCCCAATGTCATTTTTAAGTGTATTAAATGTTGTATATTAAGCACACACTCATATATATTTATATATATATATATATATATATATATATATATATATATATATATATATATATGTGTGTGTGTGTGTGTGTGTGTGTGTGTGTGTGTGTGTGTGTTTGTTATATTTTTCGGTGTTGTAAAAGGAATTCACTTCGACATCATCGTTGACATTCGAATATCAATATATTGATTTTCAATATCTCTAAGAAAAAGAACAAGGAGGAAACCTCTACTAATACTACTACCACACCAATACAAACGTTTATTTAAAAAAATCGCACACCGTGGAAAAAAAAATTGTGGCTCAATTAGTGAGCAAATAACGCAAAAGTGCTTTTTTCATGTTAATTAAAAGATATATAGAAATCACAAACACACATGCATATATAAACTCACACACAAATAAACACATATACACACACAAATATATATATATATATATATATATATATATATATATATATATATATATATATATATATATATTTGTACAGTAAAAACGACGAATTTATTCGTACACCCATCAATTTTGAATAATTTTTAGCCAATTCTCAGAATCTAATGTCTGTATATTGCCAGTTTTTTTAAATGTTAAGCACAAAAAAAAAAAGATATATAAAACTAAATTTTCAGAACAAGAGATTAAAGGCAACAGATTTGACAGGCGAATTATGCAAAATAGGAAAAGACAAAATTATTTTTGTACAATAGGAAAAATAGAAAAAAATTACAATTTTCATAATATTAATAGTCAGTAGCATGACCTCTCATCATTATAACTTGCTGCAATCGTTTTCTAAAGGTTTTGATGAAATTTCAACAAGTCTCTTCGTGAATTTTCTTCCAGTCATCAATGGTTATATTTTCTAATTACTGAAGGTGTTTTGGTGACCGATGATTTAATCGAACTTTCAATTCTTGCCATAGATTTTCAATAAGATTCAAGTTAGGACTCATTGAAGGTCATGACAGAACTGTAATCTTCTTTTTCTGAAGCACTGATGTAGACCTATTTTTTGTGATCATTACATTACTGGAAAGTAACTCGCCGATTTAGATGAAGATTTGGCGCTGATGGTTGCAGATGTTCATACAGAATTTTGATATAGTCTGTAGATTTTATTATTCCTCTTATTGCAATTAAGTGTCAAGTCCCCCTTGAGCTAAAACAACCCTAAAAAATCATTAAGTCGCCTCCATGTTTTAATGTTGCCACTGTGTTCTTTGAGACGAAAGTCTCGCCTTTCTTGCGGCAAATCTTTATTATGTCCAAGAAGTTCGATTTTTGTTTCATCGCTCCATAGTACTTGTTTCCAAAAGTAATTCTCTTTGTCTTGTAGCAGAATTAAAATGAGCAACAATGTGACATGGTTTGTGAAGATGGTTTCATCGTGGTCAATTTCTATATAACATATTTGTATTGAAACAACGTTGTATTATGCGAGTAATTACGCTGACACCTATCGTATCCAAACTTTTCACAATGTCTTTCAGAACACCTCTTGGATATATATTAATCTTGCAACACAGTATTCATGAAGTTGTCGGGAACAATGTGAGTTTTCTACCCCACCCAGGCAAATTCTCTATCGTGCCAAACTGTTTAAACTTCTTTATAACGTACTGTACCGTAGATCTAAGGATAGCTAACCGGTTTGAAATAGTTCCTTAACTATTTCCCGACCATTGGAAGTTAATAATTCTCTTTCTCAAGTCAACGCTAAGCTTTTTATTCCCATCGTGTAGTTAACGTAAGAATAACAACATTATATTCTTTGCTGGAATTATAACAAATATTCTACTGAATAAATAGTCTAAAAAAAAAACGATAAAATAATTATGTAAATTACTTATACTTCCACGAATCAATCAATTTAAAACTATATATTCTACTGTACGAATATTTTGTCTTTTCCTATTTCGCATAATTCGCCTGTCAAATTTGTTGCATGTAATCTATTGTTCTGAAAATAACATTGGGTATTCAAATTCAGTACACTGACATTTGAATGTTTACATTCGATTACTTAATCAATAACAGGCAGTGCGATTTTCAAAATGGGCGTTGAATTTAACTTATTGTTCTGAAAATTCAGTCTCATATTCTTTTTTGGTATTTATTAACATTTAAAATACCTGGCATCATACGAGCATTAGATTCTGAGAATTGGATAAAAGTATTCAAAATTGATGGGTGTACGAATAATTTTGTCGTTGAGTGTATATAAGTCTCATTATATAAATTAGACATGTCTTGTCTACTTATTTTCAATAGGATCCGATCATATTCACGGACAAGCTTCTTAGTATCCTTATTGAAAGAAGAGAGAAAATTATCATGTTGATACATATTCATTTATTGCGAGTACTTTCGACATTAGCACAATGTCATCATCAGGGTGTTGTTTTCATATATTTTTATTTTTTTGTTTTTTTTTTTCTAACAGAAAATTCTTGTGTTCACCTGAAAATTAAATATTTTTAACTGTGAAGTGAAAAACGCTATGATTATGTACCGTACATTTTAAATTTCACGATGAAAACGCCAGGGGAGGTAACTAAGTTTTAAATGTCCATAGGTTTGTTTTTTTTTTAAATAGTACTTGACCTTTGGTTGTTAAATATGAGTTTATTGTCATTAAATTAGTTTTACTTTAAAATAAAGCATAAGCATTTACTATTTCTCTAATACAATTCTTTATCTTTTAGTAAAAATAAAATAAGCTTTTGTTTTCATCCAATAGCTACTGTTGTCCTAAAAATTAAGAGTAAAAGTCGTCCATAGGTAAAAAATAAGTTGAGATAAACTGCGCAAAAACAGTTACGACTTAGTATCGATTTCCATACTCACTGGGTGCCCATACTTTCGGCCTTGTAAAACATCTAAGCTACGCTAAGGAAATCATCTTAAACTAGATAAGATTTAGTCCGTAATCTTCCTAAATCCATTGAAGGGAAATACGAGTGAAACAACCAGGATATGGGTTTCAATTTAGTCAATATTAAATGTACAGATAACATGGGCTGGATTAAGGTGACTGATCACATATATACGTGAACGGTTTCTAAATCTAGGGATGTATCAAGAAGACCCAGGCCGATATTGACGCAATCTTGAACCTCTTTCGACTGTAAAGGGGCCATTGCACATTCGCATGTATTCGTTTGTACAGATGAGGAACCATCCAATCATAGCCAATATTAATGTTGCGAATTGTGTAGATAGATAGATAGATAGATAGATAGATAGATAGATAGATAGATAAAAAAATGGACTAAGAAAATGGAAAGAAAGAAAGAAAGAAACCGGGATAGGAAGAGAGAGTAATAATGTAAAAATACACAAAATCAGAGTGTTAGAAGAATCAAATATCTATCTATCTATCTATCTATATATATATATATATATATATATATATATATATATATATAGAGATCTCAGAGAGAGAGATAGAGAGAGAGAGAGAAAGAAAGATAAAGAAAGAGAGTGATGAAAATTATATTCCGATGCATACGTCACCATCTAGTGTAATAGGATTTATAGATAGATAATGAACTGTCTACGATCTATCGATCAATTGATCGATAGATAGATAGATAGATAGATAGATAATGAAGAGACTTAGATAGATAGATAGATAGATAGATAGATAGATAGATAGATAGATAGATAAAAATAAAATCAGATAGATAAGAATAAAATTTGATAGAAAGAAAAGAAAGGAAACGAAAAGAAAGAAAATGCAGAATTAAAGAAAGTAAACGAAAGAAAGAATGAAAATTGGTTTTGTCTTTTGGTGCACAAGCCTATTGTAATCTTGCTTCGTTACAGTATTTACAATATTTTTATCGCTTATTTTTAAACCGGCGAAATGCAATTCTCTCTTAAACGAAGCGGCAAGTCGTCTGTTTTTGTTTTGTCGAACTCTGAGCTTTCATCAGTGTCTAGCTTGAACTGAGCAAGACGGACAGTAGAACATTTGGAACAACGTTCTGGATACATATATCACTTTCCTCTTACCCTCCACAAACATCAAATAGGAGCGAGAGTTCTATTTTATGCACCTCTACATTCCTTATTCTATTTGTTGTGCCTATGGATCAACGATGAATAAATATTGGAAAGTATTACTCCCCAGATTTTCATCTCGCAATCATCACTTTAATGTAGGCAAAACATACACTTTTGCTTAAAAAAAAACATTCACTCACTATAATGCTCAAGAGCCGTTCAAGATAGAAGAATGCTGAATGCAATGTGTGAGAGGAGGGAGTATGCTTCCAGATAATTTCATACTAACGCTGGGGTACTCCAGGCATCTATCTAAGTTGCTTCTTGTCTTTATCAATGATCTCCCTGACGTCATTCTCAACTAGGCATTTATGCAGTTGGTACTACCATTTACTCTTTGTCTTAGTAGTAGACACAACAGATCCGACAACATAAACCTGGCAACTGAAAAGAACCTCCAATCAGTTGTTAACTGGCGCAAGAAATGACTTTCATTTGATCACCACAGAGAACCTTTTCAGGATGGCTGGTGCTGAACTCTAGGAGAACAACACTATTTACCTTTTCGGTTTCCCGTTTTCCACTGTGATGAAACGGAGTGACTATATCGAGTCAATCACAACGTCTGCTGCAAGGAATTTTGGTTCACTGTGGTTCCAAAAACTTTTCCTCGTCAGAATCCATCTTGCAGATTTTTAAATCTACCATTTGTCAGTTTATTGATTTATTATAACTGGTCTGGTGTTCCTACTGTGCGTCTCGAGATTCTTGACAAAATCCAGAGAAGCGTCTGCAATACAATAGATCCTGTCCTGGCATCTCGTCTTCGGTCACTTTCTCGCCAACGTGATATGGCTCCTCTTTTCATGGTAACTGCTAGAACAAGTGTTTTTTTTTTCTTCGTGAGCCACGGGTATATGAATTTAAGTCTGATGCTAGATTGTCAATTAGGTCTCACTAAACTAGCTAGCTAGATCATTTCTATTCTAATAGCTTCTTTTCTCGCACTTCTCACATTTATCTAGCATTTCCCACGTTTTTTCTCGCATTTTCCACCATTTTTTCTCGCAATTCTCACCCTTTTTTCTCGCAATTCTCACCTTTTTCTTGCACTTCTCACATTTCGTCTCGCACTTCTCGCGTATTTTCTCAAAATTCCCAAAAATTTCATGTTTATTATCCATTTTTTAACAGACTTATAACATTTTTTTTCACAAAAAATCCTTTTTTCTTGCATTTCTCACCATTTTCTGGCACTTCCCACTTTTTTCTCGCACATCTCACTTTTTTTCTTGAACCTCACACCTTTTTGACACACTGCCATCCATTTTTCTTGCTGTTCTAACCTTTTTTTCTCGTCCGCATTTTCTCACATTAATATCCTTTCTGATAGCACGTCCCACCTTTTCTAGCACTTCCCACCTTTTTTCTAGCACTTCCCATGTATTTTCTCACACTACTATACTTTGTGCTAGAACTCCCAGGTTTTTTCTAGCACTTCCCACCTTTTTTCTACCACTTCCCACCTTTTTCTCGGACTACCTACCTTTTTTCTAGCACTTCCATCCATTTTTCTGGCTCTTCTAACCTTTTTCTCGCACTTCGCTCCTATTTTCTCACACTACTATCCGTTCTACTAGCACTTCCCACCTTTTCTCTAAAGCCAACTTTTTTTAAAAGACTTCCCACCTTTTTTCTTGCAGTTGCCACTTTTTTCTAGTACTTCCTACCTTTCTTTCTTGCACACGCCGTCAATTTTCTCTGCTAGAAACTATAAGTTTAATTTTACTTTCTCTGAAACTTTGTCGTTATTCACATAATCTTTGTCGTTATTCACATAATCGAATTAATCAAGACTGATTTTTCAATTTTTCTTAATTTTCAATCAACTTAAAATCAATCTGGGGTTTCAAAAACTAGAATCACTTAGATTATTCTTGTTAAAATTCATTATTGCCAAAGTTCAATCTTTGTTAAATTTAATTACGGCATGTGAGGTGTAATTTACACAGAGGATCTTCCTCCGACGGAGACTGTGTACTGCAATGGATGCGACTGCATTTGAAGACGGTCGTAGGAGAGGAAATATTAATGGGAATAAGTACATTCACACGAGAAAAGCAAACTGCACCCAGTTCAAAACTGGCAGCGTTCTTCGATATGTTGCCACATTTATTTTCCCTCATTACATTTGCAGAATCCATTATGCAACCTAATCTACATCTGTCGTCATGGAAACAAATCGTGCTGCAACGTCGGACAAGTTGGAAGCCTGAAAAGTGTTTTACATTCGAATTGAAAATGAAACCAGCTTTATTGAATGTTTCAACAGGCGAAATTGAAGGAATGAAAATATCATTTTGACCCGATAGGATAGAAGCTTTTCCAAGAATCGCCTGTTTGATAGGTATCGATGTTATTTATCATAGATCGGTGGATATGTTTCAACCGGCTAAGAGGAACAGACACAGACAGATAGATATAAACAGAAGGAGATAAAAACCAAGATAAAAATCGATATATATATATATATATGTGTGTGTGTGTGTGTGTGTGTGTGTGTGTGTGTGTGTTAATGCAAATGTTTAAAAAATAATCAAGAACACGTTAGGTAAATAATCCGAACTTTTTAAAATTTTCGTCTTTATTTAAAAAAAAAAAACAAACAAAAAAAAAAAAACAGTGCTCCATACAAAAGTAGAGCTTAAATTATATTTTTTTAATATTTTTTATAATTATAATTATATTTTTTTTTTTATTTTTTTTTATTTGAAAATCAACATATATATATATATATATATATATATATATATATAATATATATATATATATATATATATATATATATATATGTATATATACATATATATATATATATATATATATATATATATATATATATATATATTGAACAATAAGAAAATAAAAATTAAAAAATTAAAATCATTAGACACACTGGGTTTCCAGGATTAATATTCTTTCGTTTTTTTTATTATTATTATTCCATTTAGATTCCTCGACTAGTTTCGACCGAAATGGCCATCATCGGGAAGAAATATTTCTGCTTGCTGTTGGCAGTGAAAAACAGAAATGAATGTCTTTTGTTGGAGAAAATGAACTTTTGTCTGTAGTTTTCATTTGTTTTTTATTTTTTATCTTTTCACATGAATCTTTTAACATTCCTTGTGTTGGTCAAACAGTCTCTTTTAAGTTGTTATTTGAGATAAGAACTGGATAGATACATTTTATCCTGAATTCTCTGGTCAGTTTGACAGTTTTATTGGACCTGGTGAGGGGATGTGTCTCTGTTTAGTGTTTGTTCATGTTGTTATTTGGTTCTTAGGGAGTGAGTGAGTGAGTATGATATGTTATAAGCGTGTGTATTGCTGTAGGTGTGTGTTATCATTTGGCTCATTAGGGAGTGAGTGAGTATGGTGTGTGTATTTGTGTATAATCATTCGTGTGTGAGTGTATAAATGTGAGGCCTCCATTCCTCCGTCTTGTGTGGGTGAGAAATGTGGGTAGGTTTTGATTTTGTCTATATTTCTGAGATGAGGTATTATGTACAGTATTTACATTAGTCGGACTATTGTCCTCATCTTTGTCGCCATATTTGTCACAACGTTTCGGCCGTTGTACGCTCCGGCCTTCTTCAGGTGGTTGGAATTTCGAACTGAACCCTTTATTTCGATCACTGGGGTAGACTGTTCTAATTCCACGTGCCATGTTTTGATGGATGTCAGTTATCAGTTATCTCCTGCTAATTTTCCCTCTGAAAGTTCTCCACTGCCTTAACCAGGAATTGAACTCACCTTCTTTGGGTCTGTCACTGGATCTAACCAACGCCTTTATCCACTGTGCCATGTGTCCTTGAGGACATCTGGGTATGAACTTCTGAGTATTATAAACCTAATGTTTTCAGCATCATTTTTACCAGTGCTCATATTGCAATTTTTTTGCTGTTATCATTGCATGTCTTTACCAGAGTTCATATTGCAACTTTGTTATCATTGCTTTTCTCTGGCACTCCTTATTACTGGTTCCCCATATTGTATTTATTTCTATGCTTGGTCGGCTCAGGAGATTTTTGTGGCCTAGCATATGTGCTGATTCCTTAAGTTTACGAATTTTTCAATGGTGTTCCCTGTCTATGATCTCAACATGATCCCACAGGGGCGGTGATCTCCCTTCTCTCTCCATATGTGGTCAGCCACGCCTGATTTTTCTACTTCCCCTCGTGTTACAGCTTTCTGGTGTTCTTGAAGCCTTACCTTGAGGGGGCGGCCTGTCTCTCCTTTATATTCCTTTCCGCAGCTGCATGGAATAGCGTATACACAGTCTTTAGTCATGTTCCTCTCTATGGGGGGTCTCACTCGTGAGAGATACCTGCGAAGAGTTGTCACGCTTTTGAAGGTTGTCCTGATGTTATATGGACCGCAGATCTTTTGTATTTTCTCTGATAACCCCTTCACATAAGGCAGGCAGACTGTTTTCTGAGTGTTGTTGTCCTCCTCCTCCTCCTCTTGTACCCGCCTATCCCAGTTTTTGGGGGCTGCTGCCATGTACCCAGGGTAGTTGTTGCGTTGTAGGGTACTACTTATACTGACCAATTCCTTATCTAACGTCTCTGGATCGCCACTTATGACTTTTTTTTTTCGATGTTGTAAGCATCGGACGATCCCTTTCTTTACGCTGTATGGATGGTGGGAGTTGAAATTGAGGTACTGTCCGGTGAATGTTGGTTTACGGTATACGGATGTCTTGAACCCATTCTCTGTTCGAGATATTAGTACATCCAGGAATGGGAGTGAGTTGTTACTCTCTTTCTCCATTGTGAACTGTATCGAAGGTCTTATTGAGTTCACATGGTCCAGAAGAACCTGGACTTCTTCCTGATGTGGCCAGAGTATGAAAGTGTCATCTACGTACCGTAACCATATAGTTGGCTTTAGCGATATAGACTCTAATGCCATTTCTTCAAAGTATTCCATGTATATATTCGCCATTGCTGGTGATAATGGCGAGCCCATTGCTAAGCCCTCATCCTGTCGATATATGTGAGATCCCATTCCGAAGTGTGTTGTTTGTGTACAGAAAGTCAACATCTCCATCAGATTATCTATTGGAATACTGGTCCGTTCCTCTAGGGAAGAGTCAGAGGTTAATCTATCTCTGACTACTGAGAGTGCCTCCTCCGTGGGTACCTTGGTGAACAGACTCACAAATTCCAAGCTCACCATCTGGTTGGATAGAATGGGAGCATCTTTGATTATTTCCACGAAGTGGGCGGAGTTTCGGACATATGAAGGAGACTTTCCGATCAATGGGTCAATTATATCTACAAGGAAGCGACTCAGAGGGTGGCACACAGAGCCTTGGCAACTAACAATCGGCCTGAGTGGAATACCGTCTTTGTGAATCTTAGGGAGACCGTATATGTGAGGTAACTTGCTGTAACGCTGCGATAACTGCCTATACGTCTTGGGTGCAAGTGATCCTTGTTCTTGATTAGGATCTGTGACAGTTTGCGTTCCGTTTTCATAGTAGGATCTTTCTTCACTATGCTGTAGCTACCATTGCTAATGAGGTCTTCCAGTTTTCTTGTATAAATGTTTGTCCATCACTACAGTCGCATTACCTTTGTCAAATCTGTAGTATGATGATGTGAGGTTTTGATTTTTTGATTGTTACTATTATATATTGTTAAATTTATGATTTTAGCCCCCGTAGGAATAATATATATATATATATATATATATAATTTCCTACGCATATTTAAAAAAAATGCGAAGGAATCATATACATATATATATATATATATATATATATATATACGCAGCGATACATAGGGGGTGCGATGGATAATTTCTCGTCTAAATTACGCAGAAATTGAAATAACACTGACATCTCATTTTAATAAATATATTTACCAAAATAACACAAAAATATCTTGAAATATTAATGTTTAAATTCACTCAATAAAATCGGCTTTGGCCTCAACCACGGTGTCCAGATAAATTCGGAATCACCTGCAACTCCTCTAGACGGTCTTCTTGCTTAATTTGCTGAATGCTGCAATAATTGTTGCCTTCGGTTCATCTTTCGTGTTGCAAAGAGTTTTGTTTATCTCTAGCTCAACTGCATTCCACACATAATAATCAAGTCAGGTTGCAGTCTGGGGAGTTAGTGGCCTGTTGTAAAGTGTGATTATTATGGGACCTACCTTTATGGACTAAATGGACTCGTCTTATTACTATATTGAGCCTCTCAAGAGAGTTGTCTACTGTTGACGATTTGACTACGGCTGTCTTCTGTCGAACTTTCTGCTTTGGCAGAGAGGAACCCGGACGAAGCTTTGCCGAAGAGCAGGGTTTCGTCCGGGGAGATAGACAGGCCCTGAACCCGTCTAGGCAGCTTCAAAGGGTATATTTTTTGGCCGAGCCTACGGGCTCGGAGAAACCCACATTAAACTCGGCCTTGTGCCACATTCAATCCCCGTGGAGGGATCGTTAAATATTGTTGGCGATTTGACTACTGTACTTTGATGTCAGTCGGACGTGCAACACATTTGTATTCGATCTTTTTGTTTAATAATATGTTTTCACTAAATTGCTGAGTTCGAGTATTCTTTCGGACCTATTCTGGGTCCACAACAATGATGTGGTTCCAGAAATTGTTTACAGCTATGACTAATTTTGCCTGCTTGTGTGGTACGGTGCAGAGTCGTGTTTCCAGACATAGTATCTTCCAACAGCAAACCTCTTGGTCCAGGGTAGCACTACCTTCTCAAGGCACTTGTTGTACACCTCCGTGTTGTGTCTGAGGCCTCGTGGGATGATGGATAGTGGCCTAACGTTGCCATCACTAGTGATCACCGCCCCAAACACTATCGTGATCACCATTAGACCCATCCAACTCTTTCCGAATCCTCTGCACTATGCTCAGATCGGCACACAGACACACTGAAATATTCGTATTTGAGATTCCGGTGCGAATGCCAAGTGAGTACAACTTACCGTTTCCAAATTGCTGGTGAAGTGAATTTTGACATAATGCTCTTTTTCTCACAGACGTCGCCCAACTGTACTTACTACACTGTGTCGTCGACAAATTCAAAAATAAAAACGGGCATCCGCGAAATTAAAAATATAAAATGCCGACAAATTACCCATAGCATTCGGTAGATAGATAGATAGATAGATAGATAGATAGATAGATAGATAGATAGATAGATAGAAACTGACTGAGAAAGAGAGACAAATATTAATTGACAGAGGAAGATGGATTAATAGATATACAAAGACTGTTATAGATAGATAGATAGATAGATAGATAGATAGATAGATAGATATGAACTGACTGAGATAGAGGGACAAATATGAACTGACAGAGGAAGATGGATTAATAGATATACAAAGACTGTTATAGATAGATAGATAGATAGATAGATAGATAGATGGGAACTGACTGAGAAAGAGAGACAAATATGAATTGACTGAGGAAGATGCATTAATAGATATACAAAGAATGTGATAGATAGATAGATAGATAGATAGATAGATAGATAGATAGATAGATAGATATGAACTGACTGAGAAAGAGAGACAAATATGAACTGATAGAGGAAGATTGATTAATAGATATACAAAGACTGTTATAGATAGATAGATAGATAGATAGATAGATAGATAGATAGATACAAACAGAGTGGAATAGATAGTCAGGTAGGTATGAACAGAATGAAATAAAAAGCAAGTGAATGAGAGCGAGAGTTAGCTATTGATGCCTAGATAGACAGTGTGAGATACATAGATACAGATAATGAAAAGTGACGATTTTCCCTCTTTATTTCGAATGCAATAAGAAAGTTTCACACAAAGAGCAATTTCCCAAGAACTGACATTTTGTGGAAGAGGTTCCCTAGAGGTTGCCTCCTTTGACAATTCAGTCTTGATCTCTTCTAATCAAGGGTCAAGGGTCAGTTGTTATCTCTCCTCATCTACATAATCTCTTCTTTCTAATAACTCGTCTTCCATTCATATCGCATAGCATATTCAAATATGAATTTGTGCTATTTTATAACATCGACAACAGTCACATTTGCGAAACGTTATTTGCATACTACAAGAATAATCTACGTTATTTGCATACGAGAATAACCCACGTTATTTTTATACGAGAATAATCCTCGTTATTTTAATACGAGAATAATCCACGTTATTTGCGTACGTGAATAATCCACTTTTTTTTTATACGAGAATAATACACGTTATTTTTATACGATAATAATCCACGTTGTTTGCATAAGAGAATAATCCACATTATTTTAATACGAGAATAATCCACGTTATTTAATACGAGAATAAACCACGTTGTTTGCATACGAGAATACTCCACGTTATTTGCATACGAGAATAATCCATGTTATTTGCATACGAGAATAATTTACGTTATTTTTTACGAGAATAATCCACGTTTTTTGTATACGAGAATAATCCACGTTATTTTAATACGAGAATGATCCACGTTATTTGCATACGAGAACCCTCCACGTTATTTAATACGAGAATAATCCACGTTGTTGCATACGAGAATAATTCACGTTATTTTTCTTACGAGAATAATGCACTTTATTTTTATACAAGAATAATCTATGTCGTTTGCATACGCGAATAATCCACATTATTTGCGTACGAGAATAATCCACGTTATTTTCATACAAGAATAATCCAGATTATCTTAATACGAGAATAATCAAAAATTAAAATATATAATGCCTGCGTTATGTCATTTCTGCTCTATTCATGTGAGACATGGTTAGTCTATTGCAGACATCTGAAGATACTGGAATGTTTTCGTCAACTCTGCTTTCGGTCTGTACTTGAAATCCAACGGGTGTCTCACACCTCTGATACTGTTGTTCTACAAAGGGCCAATTCACTCTCTGTGGAAGCAATTATGCACAAGCACAGATTGCGATGGACGGGCCATGTTGTCCGTATGGTGGATGACAAAATTCCAAAACAATAAATGTATGGGGAATTGAAGATGAGAAAAAGACGGCAGCACAAGCCGAAACTTTGTTACAAAGATTGCCTTAAAGATAACTATACAATTGCAATATTGGTCTGGATAACTGGGAGACTCTAGGTGAAGACTGGGTGGGGGTTCTTGGAGATCTGGTATAGCTGATGGCGACAAGATCTTCTATGAGGCATCAAAAAATATGCAGTAATGAAAAGAGAGGTACAGAAGGGATCTCTGAATTGCAATGAGGGCACAACCTGGCCATGTGCCCAATTCAGTCAGATATATCTGTCCAGGGAGGGTTTACTCAGTTAGCAGCTGTCACACCGACAGCAACAGTCTATTGTATATGATAATTTCGTAATGGCATGCTTTGAATGCCTGACCTGCACTAGGGTGTGCAAGTCCAGACCAGGCTTGACAAGGCATATAAAAAGAAACATTGGAAGTGATGATGTTCAACGTCAACTTCCACCACCCGGACATGATTTGATATGCTACATATGTGACAAGATATGCGGATCAATGGCTGGCTTGATGAGCCACTGTGATTCACACAACCGATGAATGCAGTTAATAATGTAAGCCAGTCTGTATCGCATACATCTGCAGACATATAGACGCATTTTCCATTTAATATATACAAACGAAATTCATTCAGTTATACTGTAAAAAAAATAGACAAGACCATTATTATATCACAAAGAATCTTTGTAATTCTTTTTTTTTATTTTCAATTTCAAATATATAAGAATTATTTAACTTTATAGATCCGTGTTTGAAGATTAACTTAATTCTTCGTTTATACATGCATATTCCGCTATATATATATAGCGGAATATGCATGTATAAACGAAGAATTAAGTTAATCTTCAAACATATATATTTCATAAAATGTATCTTCAAACATATATATTTCATAAAATGTATTAAAAATTTTACATTATTTTCACTGTGGGCATGAATTGTAGCTATTGCAAGGAAAGTCTATTTGCTACTGTCGTCGCATGTTAGCGGAACGTCGTCACTTTCGTTAAACATAATTTTTGTAATATTGTATACACGAATAAATAAGCGATAGGTATGAGTGATCAGTTGTGAGAATTTGTTTCGTTTGTGTAACAAATGATCGAACAAACACCCTGGTCAAAAGTTAACTGAAAGAATAACTAGCGAACAAAGATTGATCATATTTATATTAAAATAAAAGGCTCCGGATGAATACGAATTTTACATTATTGGCTAAAATATATATATTTCCCCATTTTTAAATATTTCTTTTAAGGAATAAAAACATTGTTGAAAATATTCTGAAGTTGAGCTACCAAAATTTCATTTTTAAGAGATATTTTATCGTCTTCCAATTCAAAGAATACTGCGCGCCTAAGTATGGCTTTGCTGGTTAGTTAATATATATGAATACAAAAATTCAAATATATGGACGCTGTCAATGTACAATAAATGAGATAAAAGAGAGAGCCATTTATTAACATTTTTTCCACAATTCAAAAACGGGGTCCCACAAATATACATATACACACACAAATACATACAAAACACAAACACACACACACACACATATATATATATATATATATATATATATATATATATATATATATATGTAAGTCTACATTTAAGTCAAGACTCAGAGGCAACAGGCTGTTTCATGCTGGACGCAATCGATTCGCGGCCTGACGAATGAGTCTAACATGAAACAGTCTGTCGCCACTGAGATGTTGACTACATCAATGTTCACTTTTATATTTATATTTACATACACCCTATCTCTCATATTGAGCACTTTATCCCATAAATTTTAGCACATCTTATATCTATATTTCTTCATACACACACACACACACACACACACACACATATATATATATATATATATATATATATATATTTATATTATTTTTATATTAAAAAATCCTGATTATTTAGCTAACGTGTTTTTCCTGTTTTTCTACATACCTGAACACACACACACATATATATATGTGTGTGACACACATATGTGTGTGTGTGTGTGTGTGTGTGTGTGTGTGTAATAAATAAAATTCAGACTGTGAGGAAAAATATATATATATTTAATATATATATATATATATAGATAGATAGATAGATAGATATATATATAGAGATAGATGTATATTGAATTGTTCAACACCCAGCGGCGACAGTCTGTTTCATGATTAAACGCAATCTTCAGGCCATATTTATATACGCTGGTCAATGTTGCATTAAAAGTAGAAAAGCTATTGTATTATCGTAACGATTATTGGGTGGGCGGTAAAATCGAACAAATGTCTACTTCGATATTAACATACCATTATACTCTGATATTAAACACTTTAACCTATAAATATGGCGTATCTTTATATTTTTCTCACACAGACACAGAAATATATATATATATATATATATATATATATATATATATATATATATATATATATATATATTTCAATTAAAAGGTGCAAATATAATTTATAAATTCATGAATCATTCATCCAAAAAACAAATATAGAGTTTAATGATTTAAATGGCGAGAACACATCATCGCAAACAATATAAATAAGATACATCAACCCCGAACCTGTATATGAATGATATGATCCCTGTTTATAAATTCCAGTTGCATAAGGTCTTTTTTAATTTTTTACAAGCTTTCGCCATTTAAATCATTAACCTCTATATTTGTTTTTTGTATGAATCATTCATGAATATATATATATATATATATATATATGTGTGTGTGTGTGTGTGTGTGTGTGTGTGTTAATTATTTTCAGATAAAGTTTATCTGTAAAGGGAAAATGAATAAGAAATCAAGTGGTAAAACTCTTCTTAGTCGATGCATTTCGTCCTCTGAAGGAATTTATTATAAAACAACCCCCCCCAAAAAAACAAATAATCATGCAGTGAAAGAAATTCGACCAGAGTCTTGCTCTAGAACATGTCACACTCATCAATAGAGAAGGTAATTTACCCAGAAGAAACATACTTATAATTGGTGCTATTGAATCTTACCAAAATATAAATCCACGCCTCGACTGATGGAATTACTCCTTTCGCAAGCCAACATACACGGGTACAGAAAAATCAAAACAAAAACGATTCTGACCAGGAGATCCGTGTTCGAATCTCACCATGGTCGATTTGTCAGAAAGGGAAACTTCCTGATATTATCGGACGAGAGGATTCAAACCCAGCGTGTGGCAACTTTGAAAGGTGCCTGAAAATCCATACCACGGATTGAGCCAAGCCTTCTGAGTTAAACTGTGTAGCTGAAACCCGAGTTCAAATTCCAGTTAGGTTCATTATATCCCTTAAGTTTAAATACCCTTAGGAAAAATATGAATACACTTCTTCTTACCTCCCAATAAATCAATATTATCTCAAAAAATGTCTTATAACCTAAAAAAATTTTCTAATTTAAATAACCTGCGAAGAGTTGATAACCTGTGAAAAACATTTTTTTTTTTTTTGTTTCATAGCATCTCAACCTTAACGGGTTATTTAATGTCAACATTTATATATATATATATATATATATATATATATATATATATATATATATATTATATTTGACTAAAATGTATATATATATTTATATATATATATATATGACTAAAAATGTATTCTTTGGAACAAAACCCCTTTGTATATCAAGTTTTATTAACACATTTGTAATATTTTTCCTTTAATATTTTTTTTTAAAATGTATTGCTGGCAATAAATTTTTTTTTTTTTTTTTTTCAAAAGTTGGTTGCTGGTAATAATGCATTGTTGGTATTTTTTCTTCAAATCTTTATTTCTGATAATAAAACCTAGTTTTACACTTTTATACTGTTTTGACCCCAGTGTGGAGGTCAACTATTTATCCACAGCTAGGACCCTAACAGCTGCTACCACCACGGGTCGAGGTGGACCTGTAAACACAAGCAATTAAGAAGTAGTTCTGTGTTCCTCAAATCCTCCTGATAAGAGGCCTTGCTGTTGGACGTAGTTTATCGTCTAACCCAGGATGCGGGTGTAGCTTATCATCATACCCAGGACCGTCAAAAACGAAGCAGTCAAACAAAAGCATATTTACAATGTTGTAATACTTTGCAAGATCGATAAAAATACTTTTAATGCTTTGATAATGATATGTCCCGGAAAGGGATATGATTGTTCGAAGTAGCAAAGTGGTTTTGGACTATTGTAACCGAGTTGGACAATCTAGCAGGTAACCGTAATGGACTGGTCCTCGTCGTAGTGGTAGGCAATAGGCGTAGGCAATAGGTGAAGACTATAGGCGTAGTCAACAGGCGAAGACAATAGGTGAAGACTATAGGCGTAGTCAATAGGCGTCGTCTCTGTATCTCCACATCAGTCTGTATTTATGGCTGACACCAGCCAATCATCTTAAACAGATATTTAAAAAAGTCCTACTTGCTTAATCTTGGTATCTCCAATTCATTTGTTCACATCCTGACATATTTCAGGTGACTGACAACCACACATCCCGTTTTCTTAAACTTGTTACTGAGTCATTCGCCTGTCTTTCCTTTTCTACCGTATTTAAGAGTGTCTGTAGTTTCGTTTTTGTTGCGTGTTGTCTGAATATCTTTTATTGTTACTCTTGTGTCCACCCATAATAAATACTGGTAGATTTACAAGTTCGCACGGGATCGCCACGATGTAAACCTTAACTAAATCTGGTCAGAAGACACACTATTCTATTAAGCACCTTGCTAATTTTTGGACATTTACTGAATTTCTTTTCTGTCGGTATGCAGGAGGTTTCAAATTGGATCCTGTTCATCTCATCCAGCGTCAATGAATTCCAAAATCAAGAAATAAAAATCAGTGCCTCAAAAATGCAAGGACACTTTGCATGACACTATCATCATCATCCTTCGTCCTCAGTCAGTTTTCATAAGACACTTCCAGAAGGATGCTATAGAAGTTAGGATGAGATGATTTCCCTGTCCACTTGGTAGATAGATATTGATATAGATAGATATCATCATTATCTTCTCTCAACCTCCCTATGGTTGATCAGAACTCCATTGACAATCACTTTCCACACTGTTAGATCCTCCATTGCTGTTCCCAGATCCCCAACCCCGTGTCATGAGCTATGGTGTCTGGAAAAATCAATTTTCGTAAGACAAGCCGTAGGAGTAAGGATGAGACGATGTTCTTGTTCGCTCGATGGCAGTGGCCGGCAAACTGTAGTCGTTTATGTTTGAGCTTCAGAGAGATTGGTCTCCGTTCTCCGTAAATTGAGTTAAGCATTGCATGGGATCTCCAAATGATGCCCTGGATTTTTCTAAATAGATTTGTATATGTCCCATCCAGTCGTCTTTCAAGACGAACAGATAAGTCCAAGGTTCTCATCCACACAGTAAGACTGGTTCAATCAAGGTTCAAAAAAGTCTGGACTTTTAAGCAGGATCGAAGGTCCGAGCACCAAATTTTGTCTCGTTTGTTATATGCATCCCGAGCAAGTGCTTTGCGGATGTTGATGTCTTTTTGGGAATCTATGATGTGAGCTCCAAGATAGTTGAATTCCACAACTCATTTCATGGGTGTATTATTGAGTTATTTCAACTCTGATGGTTCAGAGGAGTTTACGATGTATATACCATCATCACCATCATCACAACCACCACCACCACCATGATCATCATCATCATCATCACCACCACCATCATCATCATCATCATCATCGCAATTATCATCATCATCACCATCATCATCATCACAACCACCACCACCACCACCATCATCATCTTCACCACCACCACCATCATCACCACCAACATCATCATCATCATCATCGCCATTATCATCATCACCATCATCATCACTACCACCACCACCACCATCAGCATCATCATCACCACCACCACCATCATCATCATCGCAATTATCATCATCACCATCACCATCATCATCATCATCACCATCACCATCATCATCACCATTACCACCACCACCACCATCATCTTCACCACCACCGCCACCACCACCATCATCATCATCATCGCCATTATCATCATCACCACGATCATCATCACTACCACCACCATCATCATCATCATCATCAACATCATCCTACGACCTCTCTGCTGTTAGTCGTAACTCCATTGACAATTCCTTTCCAAGCTACTCGGTCGGTCCTGCATTGCCGTCCCCTGATCCCCAATGTCCAACCCCGAGTCTTGAGCCATGGTGTCTGGGGAAAGTCAACTTTAGCGAGAAAACACCTCCAGAAGCATGCCATAGGAGTAAGGATGAGACGATCTCCCCGTCCACTTGATGGCAGTAACCGGAAAACTGCAATTGCTGTTATTTGTCTTCAGAGAGATTGGTCTCCGTCCTCCGTAAATTGAGTTAAGACTTGCATGGGATCTCCAACTGATGCCCTGGATTTTTCTAAATATATTTTTATATGTTCCATCCAGTCGTCTTTCAAGACGAACGGATAATGTTCAAATTTATGATTATTTCTGGCACTATAAAACAGGTAGACAGTGAAGATTATGAGGATAAGGAGGATAGATAATTGACCCATGACTTGAAGGGCTTATGCTTGTAGTGTAGAGGGTTAGTTAAAATGGTTATGATGAATGTGGTATGTGATATGAATGAGAGACGGGGAGGTGAAAAGTAAAGATGATGAGGATAAGGAGGATATATAAAGACTGATCCTCGATTTAAAAAAAATATTGAATTTTGTAGTATAGAGACTTAATGTTAAGATGGTTAAGACGAATGAGTGGTGTGATATATAGACTATAATTGCACTAAGACTCATGGGGTTACCCCCGTAAAAAGCAACGCGGAAGTTTTAATAGAAGGAACCGTAAACCCAATCCGAAAGAGGGAACAATGGTTAGACCGCTACTCCTGTTCAAAGACCGAGGAAAAGTGTGGTTAACGTAAAAGTTAAAACTTAAAAATGTATCTCAACTTCAACTTGCTAGCCTTAGACGCGCGTATTATAACAAAATGACGATATGGTTTGTATTTTTAAAGGCATATCAAATCCTTTATGGGTCATTTAATGATAAAATTTGACTTTATTGGGAGCTTTGAACTATTAAAAATATGATATACGTTATGCTGCTTTCACAGTTGAATACATGGTAGATGAAACTCAGCTTTTCTGCATATACATGTTTGTGTAGACATAATTACTAAAGGCAGTGATATGTATGTTTTATGTTGTAGTTTTGTTGAAGTTATATTTTGGAAGGCAGTTTGATTTCTTTAAGAAATTGTAGGATATTTTACGAATGAATGCCTTGAAATATTTCTTTCGTGTTGTTTGTTTGGTTGATTTTGTTTGACGACATATCAATCTCTATGGCTTATTTGATGAGTAAATCGAAATATTTTACGCACAATTATATGGCTTTAACTAAATATATGTTTGTGACATTAAGTGATTGGTAAAAAAAGGAAAATAAAGGACACAGGCAGAGAGTTGCCATACGGATTGATGTCCGCTTGCTTAAAACTGCAAGTGACGAGACCTTGTCTCATGATGACTTGGAAGAAAGAAAAGCTCAATTGAGTGTAATATTTGATAATTTTGAGGACAAAAGCAGAATCAATAGACTGGCACACTATTTACATTATTCGGACTAATTTGCTCATCTTTGTCGCTATATTTATCACATCGTTTCGGCCGTTGTACGCTCCGGCTTTCTTCAGGTGGTTGGAATGTCATACTGAACCCTTTATTTCTCTCACTGGGATAGAATGTTCTCTTTCACGTGACATGTCTAATGAATGTCAATTATCAGTTAATTCCCCTCTGAAAGTTCTCCACCGCCTTAGCCGGGTATTGAACTCACACTCTTTGGGTCCTGTCACTGGTTCTAACCAACGCCTTTATCCACTATGCCATGTGTCTTTGAGGACATTCCAACCACCCTAAGAAGCGCTATGCCTTGACTACTTACAAACGCACACACACAGATAAAAAACACACACACAGACACAGAGATCCAAATGATAGAAATGACAGATGGAGTAAAAATTACTTTTAAAAATGGGCTCAATACAAAGTAGAGCAATATATTATCGTTATATTTTTATTATAAGAGATTATAATAGGAAGATAAATTCTTAAATATATATTATATATATATATATATATATATATATATATATATATATATATCCAAGTATCTTTATTCTACATTTAACACAATCACTTGAAAAAACACCAGAAGTGTTGAAACAAAATGCCTATTCTTGTAGTGATGTTATAACATGTTTATGTTATACTATTGTAATAAATAAAAATTATATATATATATATATATATATATATATATATATATATATATATATAATATAAAAGTAAGATATATAATCCGGTGTTTTTATAGATATTTTATTTTTTACAAAATAGTGCTCAATGTAAAATTTACATTTTCAGCTTCCATTTTTGAAACATGGTTAGAACTGTGTAAATAATAAAACCATATTTTAAATCCAATAATTTATAATATATGTATATATATATATATATATATATATATATATATATATATATATATATATATATATAGTTGTAGGGTAGATAAAAGAAACGGTCAGATATAAGCTTGCGTTTACGCGTGCGCTGGTGGTCATACACTGGCAAGCAAATAAATTATCGTCCCATTTAGGCACGCGGTGTAAACGTGATAGTGATCGATGCGGTTATACAGAAAAAAAAATATATGTTAATTAGTATATATACGTGTACGTACGCTTTGGTGTGCAACTATAGTTTCGCTGAGTGGCATATATATATATATATATATATATATATATATATATATATATATATATATAACGAAAGAACAGTAAGATATATAATCCTGTGTTCTTATAGATATTTTTATTTTTACAAAATAGTGCTCAATGTAAATTTACAGAGTATTGAGGATGAAATGGAACTAATGTATTTAATTTAATTAGAAAATTAAATTCGGAGTTTTCAGCTTCCATTTTTGAAACATGGTTAGATATGTGTAGCGAAAAAAAACATATTTTAAATCAATTAATTTATAATATATATAGACATATATATATGACCTGTCAATATTTCAAGGATCTCATGGCAGTTTAGAATCATTGGGTTCTTCTATGTTCAGTTTCTTTTAAGCTGTGACTCTTACTCTCAAACATTTTAGCTCGAGTGACCCTCGGGCCTTGTACAGGGTGAACATCAATTTTTCAAAAAATGAAGCTGCTTCGACGCGAGTGGGAAAATATGTCTATCCGAATAAGAATCGATTAAATTTTCGGCCACTTGAGAATCACAAAAGAGACTGAACGATTTCAAGGTGGATTATTTAAAAAGAAAACATCGAAGTCGCGTACTCCCGCCCCCTTAAGAACAGAACCCCGTCCACTAATGGCCTTTGAGAAAATAACAAAAATCGTTGAAGACAAATGAATTAAGGGGAGAGAAAAAAAATGAAAACCGCTTTTCTTTAATCAGTAACATTGAATTATTCATGGTGAAAAGTTTAATAGCAAACAAGATTCCCGAAGTTCTATTAAATACAGAAGAAAAATATCGTTCATTTAAAATTTAAAAAGCAACATCGGCTTTTATGTGAAAATATCGATGTCAAAATCGATGTGGACTGATTTAAATTAACTCGGCAGAAAACAGACCAACATTTCATCCAGAAACCATTACGCAAAATCTTCGATGGAAACAACTTAGATCCGTTCAAATTTTATTTATTTGTTCATATATTTATTGCAATAATTGACATACGAAATTTGGATGTGCAGATGGTGTGAGGTTTAGAGGCTCAGAACAAGAAATCGGAAAGACGTGTTCGAATTCCGGCTAGGGCTCGTAGCATTCGCTTTCGCTCAAATATCCATGGGAAATGTCTGAATCCATCTCTTTTCCCTCTACCAATGTGTTAAATAGCAGTGCATGCTGGTCTCTTTAGCCACGGTCGGCAATCAATATAGAAGAAGGACAACTCTGAACTCGAAACGGAATGGTTTTTTTTTTGTTTTTTTTGTTTTTTTTTAATTAAAATGATTTATATTAATTTGTTTATTATTATTATTATCATCATCATCAATTTCTGCTATGGACAAAAAAAGACCTACGCTGTTTGTTATTTTCATTATTTTTTTTTTTTTTTTTTATTATTATTTCTCCTTATTATTATTTTTTCATTTCTTTCAATGGAAAATAACAAACTGAAAATAACAAACTGACAAACAGACATTAACGGATTTAATATATTAAAAAAAAACAGTTTCGTCTTTAATTCTGGCTTGAAGACGCCTACCTAAGATATGAAAGCGAAACGCAACGTCATTAAAAAGCTTTTTCACATTGTCTCATTTTTTCCCATTTTTATCTACAGGGCGTCCTGGAATTACGACAGAGTTTCGTTCCTACGCTGCGTCGTAACGCGATTTTTCGTATAAGTCGGAATGTATACGCAATTTTTCGTCAATAAGCACATACGTAACTCACCTATGTTAATGCAATAGTAAAGTAATAATCTAGACATAACTGTTAAATCATTGAGTTTTGATCAAATATGGTTTATCAATAGCATTTTTTTTCAATTACTGTGCTTCAAATAAGAGAGCATAAGTAAATAGATATTTTTACTTGAAATGCATAGAGTGTCATTGATGATAAGGCACAGAGAAATTGCATGTCATTGACGACAAACCATGTAGAAATTGCATGTCATTGGCGATAAACCATGTAGAAATTGCATGTCATTGACGACAAACCATGTAGAAATTGCATGTCATTGGCAATAAACCATGTAGAAATTACATTGTCAACCATTGATTACATGTCAATGACTAACCATGTAGAAATTGTATGTAATTGGCAATAAACCATGTATAAATTGCATGTCATTGGCGACAAACCATGTAGAATATGAATTTTTGCCATTGGCGACAAACCATGTATGTCATTGGCGACAAACCATGTAGAAATTGCATGTCATTGGCGATAAACCATGTATAAATTGCATGTCATTGGCGATAAACCATGTAGAAATTGCATGTCATTGATGACTAACCATGTAGAAATTGTATGTAATTGGCAATAAACCATGTAGAAATTGCATGTCATTGGCGATAAACCATGTAGAAATTTCATGTCATTGGCGACAAACCATGTAGAAATTGCATGTCATTGGCGATAAACCATGTAGACATTGCATGTCATTGGCGATAAACCATGTAGAAATTGCATGTCATTGACAACGAGCCACATAGAAATTGCATATCATTGGTAACAAAACACGTAGAAATTGCATGTCATTGGTGGAAAACCATGTAGAAATTGCATGTCATTGACAACGAGCCACATAGAAATTGCATGTCATTGATGATGAATCAGGTGAAAATCAAGAACAGTATTTCCTAGTTGATTACTTTTGTCAAACTGCATTTTAACGTCAATCAGTAGAGAAAATTTGAGAAAAGATTATTCACACTGCCAAGCCTTTGATATCGAAGACTAAAGAATTACTCAACAGCTGATGGTGGTATTGGCGATATAGTCAGATTCAGTAGAGTGTCTGAATCGTGAGTGTTAATCTTTAATGTTGTTTCATTGAACAGATTACGTACTGCGCTGTATTCTATATTCATAGACTATGGTGAACATAGTCAACAATAACAACACATTTCTATGACATATCTTAAAATAATTAGGACTACAAAACATATAGGGACATAAATATAATGAAATGAAATGAAAATAATACCTATCATGTAATAAAATTGATTTAAGCTGCATGTATTTTTATTGCCGGTGAGGACATTCGCTCACACTATTTATATTTTCTGTATCTAGTTATATTCTTTGATTTTTTAGAACTCATTCAATTTTTCTTATCAAATCTCATAATAAAATAGGTTTAGAACGTCCACTCTTCTCGATCTTTTTTCATTAATGTGTGTTTTCCTCCAGGTTTCTATTCGTTCCTTATTTTCAAATCAACGACCTTCCCGACGGTATCAGTTTTCGCTGGGGCAACTATTTACTCCTGCCTTAAATCGGATACGTTCGATAAAATCAAATTGGCAGGTGATAGGGAAAAATGACCTGCAATCATTTGTTAACTGGGGCAAGAAACGGCTTGTTTATTTTACGCCCTCCAAAACAAAACTGCTGTTATTTAAACATTTTTTTTTTTTGCATTTCATTAACATGGTTGATTTTGATCTTCAGAAGTGTAACACATTGCTCATGCTTAATCTCACGTTTTTCCACTGACTAGAACGATTAATTAATTGAAAATGTTGGTATCTATTGAAAAGCGTTAAAAGATTATAACAGGAGATTCTGCAAGCAGATCGTGATAAAAAAAAAACTATTTCTACAGAAAATCAAAGATTAGATCAATCATATGGAATAAACTTATTTATCGAAAAATTACACTGGTCAACACGATTTTTAGTGCCAAGAACAAAAAAAAAACGGTTTTTTAGCTAGTTTAATGGTGCCGATTCCGAAAATGTAACAAACCTGATAATTAAGGTGAGATAAAAAATAAATTAAACCCTCAAACCTTCTGTTTAATATTCATAAATTTATCCCATCACTCTTACCCCTTCACTATGGAAGGAAACCAAATACACTAAGAACATGTTGCTTTATAGTGGAAAAGTAACTCAGACATCCCAAATGAATGCACCTATTCTATTGTACATCACATCGTTGCAGTATTAAAAGGAACTAAATAACATTTAACATGGCAGACAATCAAGAAAGATTAAATTTTTACCATAGATCTTATCTTCACGAAAGTTTTATTTCTGCTGTTATTTTATTAAATGATTTAATGAAAATACCTGGATGGTCTTGGTAAATTAAATCGTGTTATTATTTAAGACTTATCCTTTTTACCATGTGAAGTACGTCAGTGGTAATATACAGATATCGTTAAAAAGACTGTCCTTTTGTCTGCCTTTATAATATTCCGGCCTTTTCTCTAGTCTTAATAAGTGTAAAAAATAAGTTGTTTTTTTTCCCTTAAGAATCACGTTTTTTTTTGTTTTTTTTTGTTTTTTTCAGTTCCGTTGCACATCGCTAGATAAATAATATCTCATCTCCAATGCTAGCGAAACAGGATTTAGTAAAAGCTACTTAAGGGATAAATTTAAAATTGCTTAATCTTTTAATGGAACAAATTGGGATCTTTTTTTTTTTTGCTTTTTTGTTTTTGTGGGTTTTCAAATTCTAATTGTAAAGGTAATAAGAGAAATAGCCGTTTTTGTACACGAAATTGTCCAGTTGCGGGTTGGTGATGCTATTTAACCCATAGTGGGCGGTTTTGAATTAAGAGCTCTCCTTCTTCTAGGCCGGTTGCCAACAAAGACTATAGGACCTACTCTGTGTTGATTGACCATATCTTCAAGGGTGAAGTCGAATCCTTGGCTAATTGAAGGTTGGTGAGGCTATTTAAACCTATAGATTTTATTTTTATTTTTATTTTTTTAATTCTTTCACCCCAAGAAAGGCAATAAACAACTAAGATACAACAGGTTACTAAGTGTGACAAAATTAGAAAAAAACATTAAGGGCGAGAAATAATTTAAAAAAAAAAGGGTAATCAAGAAGACAGACGATAACGACTGACATTTCATTTAAATTTTTGAAGTTTAAAATTAGCTCGAACGTATAAAGCGAAAAGGCTGCTCCACAAGCGAGAAGTGCGAGAAAAGAAGCGGTTAAGAAAGAACTTACGGTTGCATCTAGCCAGTTCACCTGTAAATTGATGATAATTTTTTTTTCTGCCAATCTCATAGTGCGCTTAAATTTATAAAGTCTAGGTACCCTAGAATTATGTAACTGTCTCTTCTACTCTAATAGCTTCATGTCTCGCACTTCCCGTCTGTGGGACACCCTTCCCCTTAATTGCTTCCCTGACAGTTATAATCTTCAAATATTCAAATGTAATGTCAATCGACATCTTCTGATGCCTTGATCTAATTCACCGTTCTTCTGTTTATCCTTTCCTCAATCACGTCTCTTTACTCTTGCTCCCACTCTCTGTAACCCCTCGCGTGCTAGTGGCACTCCCGCCTTGCTTGGGGTGAAATACTTTTTTTTTTAAAAAAAAATACGTCAGAACAATTACCTTGAATATAACAGAAAGGCACAAAGAAGTGACTGAAGCAGAAATTCCATGTCAGCATCTATAAATTTGCAGATTCTTGGAGTTTGTAGCTTCATAATTGTTATACCGGAACATACCTATTCTATTGTTAATAGACACTCCCACAGATAATAAGTAGTAGTAGTAGCAGTCGCCGGGGCTTAGTGAGTTGAGTGAGTCAGTCGATATCGGACATTGAAGTATCAACCACCACAACTAGATGGCTGTGTCATTAACTATTATTTCAAGTTCCTAACGTTTTGTACGTCGAACCTAATTTAGGACCGACTTAGTGAAATACAAGCCTCCACTCTGAAAACTACTCTACAACAATAATCAACCATAAAAGTTCAGTGCTGTTCGATAAAGTGACTCACCTGATTTTTTTTACTAAAAACATTTTTTGTCTATTGTTTTGGGGGTTAAAATAATTTTTAATCTTGCTAATACAAAGACCCCTTCCCGACCACCTAGGAAAAAAGTTTATTCACTCTAAGGTATTCTATTGATAATTATAAATTTGGATATAAATGGGATTCAGGACAAAAACATCTGTGCAAAAAAAGTGACTCAGATATCGCATTCTAATGATTAAACTGGTAAATTTAAAGAGCTTTTGACAAAATATTGAAAACTATTTTTTAAATACACTCAGAACAATATTCTAGAGAATTCTAGAACAGCTTAAATTAAATCTAGAGTATTCCAGAATATTCCAGAAAGCCTCATACAGTATAAAAACAGCTTGAAATAGCCACTCAAGTCACTAACTATATGAAAGGGTACAAACACGCATCAGAACCATTTAAGGCATCTATTATTGCCCTCTCAAAAGCAGGCAAGTTTAACCTGGGGTAGACTTTTCTAGTTCCACGTGCCAAGAACAAATGGCACAGTGGATAAAGACATTAGTTAGAACCAGTGACAGAACCCAAAGAGTGTGTGTTCAATACTTGGTTAAGGCGGTGGAGAACTTTGAGAGGGGAATTAACAGGAGATAACTGACACCCATTAGACATGGCACGTGGAACTAGAACAGTCTACCCCAGTGAGCGAAGTAAAGGTTTCAGTTCGACATTCCAACCACCTAAAGAAGGCCGGGGCGTACAACGGCCGAAACGTTGGAATAGACATGGTGACAAAGATGAGGACAATAATCTGAATAATGTAAAGATAGTTTTTGGAGAAAAAAAAATATCAAGGCCGACACCATGAACCGATCTTCTTAGCAGTAGACCTAGACCTAGCAAGGGATTCAATGTAATCTTTTCATTTCACGTCAGCAGAGAATATTTTCCTGATCATGCCCAACAAGTTATTCTCCTCAAGGATAGCATCAGCCATGCTGATGGAAGGCAGAATGTGTACTTATTAGTGAGTTAAGTTTTGTTTTGTGGGCGTTAAGATCATCAAGCCTTTTCTTGCCCCAGTTAACAAAAGATGGTAGGTCAATTTCTAGATCATCTAACACGTTGACCTTATCGAAACGATCTAACTTAATATCGAGACAGACACAAATAGTTGTTTTCTGGTGGGAGGTCACTCTACCTCCCCCCATATTCACCAAATTTAGCGTCTACAGATTTTCTTTTGTTTCGGTCATTTGAAAGTTTTACAATAAGTTCCAGAAACGAAAATAATTTTGAATGACTTTTCTTCAATCGCTCAAAAGTATTTTCAGGGCATAATCTAAATATTAGGTTGGTGCAAAAATAATGACGTAATAATGTCGTTTTTTAACGTTAAAAAATACGTCATGAAACGACATTATTACGTCATTATTTTTGCACTAACCTAATATCTTTAAACATGGAATCGAAAAATTGCCTTCCTGTTGGGTCGGTGAAAAGGTACAGTGGAATAATGGTTAAGTGAGTTGGAATCAGAGAGCCAAGTTCGAAATCTAGTGTCGTTCATTACATTCAATTACGTTCTAACACCCTTGGTATGGACCCATTTCTTCTCCCCCAGCTAGGGGCAAAATAGCAGAACATATTAAATCTTATAGGACTGGTTGGCAACGAGTCTTGTCGAAGGAAGCTCTGAATTCAAACTAGACTGTTCCCTTGTAGAAGGTAATTTCAAAAACATGTCCACTTCGCATGTCGTCTCCAAGAAACTTGTTCCCTACTTCGAGTCGCGACAGAAATATAATGGACTCTTCGGTTTTATTAAAATGGTTCGGAATAACACAAGACACGATACCGTTGTTCTCCCTGATTTCAAACCATTCGCCCGTGTATGTATTGCTCACGGCACTTCGGGTGACGATGATTGGGCTGTTGTAAATTAAGGCGATTGTATTTTTGCTAAATAGCATTTAGATCAATCCAGCTACCATTTGCTTTATATATTCTTCAAAAGGTCCGAACGGTCAAAAGTAATGTAGTTTGTTTTATTATATTGGAAATAAGGAACATAATCAAAGACATCTTGCATCATGATATAACTATACATCACAGGTCCACATCCCGACTGAACACCGCCGACTCAGGTCTGCGACAACACAAGACCGACACAACTCAGCACCAGAAAAACTTTTTTTTTAATAACAGAATAAAAGTAATTTATTAATTATTAAAACCATAATTAGTGAATTTTTTTCTTCAAATAAGACATTTGAAAAGGCATTATGTAAAATGTGAACCAGTTTTTCGTTAATTATTTTTAATAAAGTAAATCGTAAAGACATTTATTTTTCCCATATGAAAAATAAGAATTTCGGTTTACCTTATTAAAAATAAATTACATTACGATTTACTTTATTGAAAATTATTAAAATCAAAACACTGCTTCATTTTCTTTTGTATTTTTCAATTTACTTTATTAAAAATAATTAAAAACAAGTGTGTTTTATTGAATTATTTCTCCCTTCAATGTCAGTGTTCCCATCTGCGAATGCGGACATGTATCCCAGCTTCGTAAAACTCAGCTGGCTGCTTATATAACCAATTCCTTACAGCAGTTTTGACGTCTCTATCACCAAGTGTCTCCCTCTAATTGAGATTTCTTTGCTTCAATGAAATGGTCCACTGTTGGAGAAAATTATGGCGGTGATAAAGAAGTAAAAACGTTTCTAAGGAACTGGCTACATTAGAAATTTTCAGAGTCTGTCTATATTTCTGAGATGAGGTATTATGTACACTATTTACATTATTCGGACTATTGTCCTCATCTTTGTCGCCATATTTATTACAACGTTCCGGCCTTTCAGTATCTGTCTATATTTCTGAGATGAGGTATTATGTACATTAGTTACATTATTCGGACTATTGTCCTCATCTTTGTCGCCATATTTATTACAACGTTCCGGCCCTTCAGTATCTGTCTATATTTCTGAGATGAGGTATTATGTACACTATTTACATTATTCGGACTATTGTCCTCATCTTTGTCGCCATATTTATTACAACGTTCCGGCCTTTCAGTATCTGTCTATATTTCTGAGATGAGGTATTATGTACACTATTTACATTATTCGGACTATTGTCCTCATCTTTTATGCCATATTTATTACAACGTTCCGGCCTTTCAGTATCTGTCTATATTTCTGAGATGAGGTATTATGTACATTAGTTACATTATTCGGACTATTGTCCTCATCTTTGTCGCCATATTTATCACAACGTTTCAGCTGTTGTACGCTCCGGCCTCAGGTGGTTGGAATTTCGAACTGAACCCTTTATTTCGCTCACTGGGGTAGACTGTTCTAGTTCCACGTGCCATGTTTGATGAATGTCAGTTATCAGTTATCTCCTGCTAATTTCATATGGCACAGAGGATAAAGGTGTTGGTTAGATCCAGTGACAGGACCCAAGGAGTGTGAGTTCAATACCCGGTTGAGGCAGGGGAGAACTTTCAACGGACTTTATGAAGTCATGGTTTTTGTGTCTTAATTTTTGCGGTCATAGAGATATTTGAGGTTTTTGCATGTGTTTTCTATGTGTGATTCTTCTTTTGGTATATATTGAAGGTTGAAAATTCTTATGCCCTTAAGAAGAACCCTATAATTATAACAGATTTCATTTTATAATAGTGATTTGAGTAGAAGTTGACTAGGTCATTTTTGTTGGTGGATTTTCTGTAAGCGTGAAAAATCGAGTTTGCTAACCAAAATATACGGCCGCAACAAAAATTATCCACAATAACAAATTAAAGAAAAATAGATACATAATAGTATCTACGGATTCTATATCATCCACTATTCAAAATACGTTATCCCATCTAAACAACATCCAAATATTTACAACCATTCCAAAACCATCATGGATATGGTTAGAGCTACAAACAACTATAATCGGTAATAGTTCAGGGGCAGGCATATACAAAATAAATTGCCTAGATTGCTCTCCACAATATATTGACGAAACAAGCAGAAATGTTTTTAAAGCGTGTCTATGAACACAAAAGTGGCTTTATAAATAATAATTTAACAAATGCACAAAAATAAATTCGAATAAAATTTTGATCTATAAAAATGCCACACTCATCAAATATAGAAGTAATTTACTCAGAAGTAAAAACATCCAAAGAGCTATCATGTAATATTATCAAAATATCAACCTACACATCGTTTTTTTGGGCTTCCCCCCACCCCCAATCTCACCTTTCCCCAAGGAATTACTATTTTCCCAAACCAACATACACAGCAAATGTGTTGAATAATGAAAGGAAAATGGCTGAATCCATCATTTGAACTTTAGGAGATGTGTGAACCGTTTTCTCTTTTTTTTTCCTTTTTTTCTTTCTATTTTTCTTTGTGTTTTCTTTTTCGAATCTACTAAATAACGTATTCTAAGGTCTAATGCTTAGACATTTCAGTTAACCTGTTACTGAGCGTCTTTAAACATAAAAATTGCCTTTCAAAGACCCTATAGGACGGAATCTAGAATCTAATACCTATTTTCTTTTCAGTTAACTTGCTGAATGTTCATGAGCGATCTTAAACTGTAAAATAAATACTTGTTGCGAAATAAAACAATCACATTTGCCTGTATACACCTCGGCTAAGTTAACTATAATTTTTGCATATATATATATATATATATATATATAGTACCTCACCATGATATATTGTTTACTTCCCGAAACCATATTCAAATTTCAAATATTTTTTATATATTTATTTTTTTGTTATTCTTAATTCTCCAACTTTCGGACTTATTGATTTGAACGATATAAATTATTGATAGTTAATTCTATATTTTAAATAGATAAGTTTGTAAACCTAATTTTGAATCATCATCACGAGAACGCGACCGATAACAATCATAATCCACGACTGAAAATCACATGGCGTTGGATATCATGTCTATTTACTTATATATATATATATATATATATATATATATATATATATATATATATATATGTGTGTGTGTGTGTGTGTGTGTGTGTGTGTGTGTGTGTGTGTGTGTGCGTGCGTGCGTGTGAAGAATTTAGGTAAACGATCACTACAGAGATATGCATTAAATGACAATTAGAAAAAAAAGCGTTCATGACATAACCCTTTCACCAGGGTCTCTCTTCCCTGGCTATAAATAGCCGCTGACCCTTCGCCTCTTCCTCTTTTTTTCCTCAGGCCTTTGGGACGACACCTGGAGGTAAATCTCTCTTTTCCCTCAGACTTTCAGCCTTATTACCTCGAAGATGTGAACGCTCACAGAGAGATAGCGTTTCCCAAAATGCTGGGAACACACTAAGCACAATACACACGCACACACACACACATGCTCATATATAATATTCACACACACACTTTGTCCTTTGTAACTGTTTCCATGTAACTTGTTATTAATATATATATATATTTGTATACATATGTTTATCGGTCTTGTGTTTGTTTTCTTTGCATTCTTTGGACTTAATTAATAGTCCAACCTTTTCATGTAGTTGGACCAGCTAGCAGGAAAATCTGAACCCACATGGGTTTCTTCTACGTCTACTCAACAACATCACAGCCACGGTCCACTAAAATCTCATTATCTTGAATAAACACAAAAATATATACACACACAATACACTTTTTAGCCTTCGATGTGATGATGCTCAAAATGGGCGAAATGCATTATCAGGTTTGCCAGATTATGCGAGGTGAAATATATATATATTAATATCGTCATCTTATATATAATGTACATACGTACGTACATACATGCATGCATACATACATAAATACATATGAGGGATACATAAAAGTTCTCGGTTTTGAACATTTCTCAAACTGTGATCAAATCAAAACATTACAAAATTTATCTTTGAATCTACTGCTTTGTCGGATCCAAATTCTGTATGTCTTCACACACACACACACACACACACACGCATACACATACACATATGTATAGATATATATATATATATATATGTGTGTGTGTGTGTGTGTGTGTGTGTGTGTGTGTGTGTGTGTCTATGTCGGTGTGTGTCTGTGTGTGTAGTTTGGCTGTGAAGTTTGTAATTACTTTGTTAAGCAGACTCTTCTCTGTAGCTGAATGGTAGAGCACTTTAGGTCTATTGACGGATTCGGTACAGCAATACAGGTTCGATTCCTTTCGAAGAACGGATATTTTCTACGAAATTTCTCGAACGTTTAGGCCGATAAATGAAATTAATACTGTTTAATTAAAACAGAGGATTTACTTAAATATATTGTTTATATTTTTCGATAACATCGTAATTGAGGATGTCTGTTAAAGTACTTTGGATCTAACAAGACTACATTTTAAACGTTGCGTTGCTTTGTTTTTTTTTAAAAAATTTCTACAAGCAGTATAATATATATATATATATATATATATATATATATATTTATATATATAGTAAAGGTCAATAAATTGCGTTGGTATATAATCCATGTGGATCCTAGTAATATAAAAAATTAAAATTGATCCACAAAAAGAGCTTTAATTTATTTTTTATTGCAATAAATTTGAAGTTTTACCTAATAAAATCCAAAATTACCTCGTATGGGGATGCAACGGCACTCTTTTAAATACGAAAATTTCTCAGACATATAGACCCATAATATATAAAGATTCCATATGTTCTAATGGCGGATGGTTTATATTAATATATATATATATACTACAGAGAGAGAGAGTTTTAGATCCTCCTGGGTAACACACGCATATATATATAAATATATATATATAAGTATATATATATATATTTTTTGCCCCATTTTAAACTTTCTTAGCTAACATTGGCACCGTTAAAATATAAAGTTTCAAACATTTTCTTCTCAAGTGTTTTGTTTAATTAACGTCCTATGTAATATAAACAGTGGCCCGATTGGTAAAATTTTGATTTTATAATTTTTAATTTCAAGATTACGCATTATTTTTTTTTTTTATTTTTTTTAACATCAATAGTAAGTTGACCGCAAATTCTCGTTAAAAACAGTTTTATTATCTCCTCCGCCAGGGTTAATGAAAGTCATTGTTTGATTAATTTAGATTTACGAAAATTTGAACAATACGTTCATGATCTCAATCAGGGTTGCAGGATTAAAAATCATGGAATTCTCTAATCAATTTACGCTATTTACTATCTTTATTGTTCTGACATTGAAAAGAACTACTTTTTTGTTGGTTGTCTTTAGAACTCAACAAATAAGAATATTAAGTGTTTGTAGGATATGCGGGCTGGGGGTCAAGAAAACGGCTGCTGAGAAAATCCATTATCGAGATCGAATTCCAGCCATTTTGATTATCTGCGCATCACGAGCAAATATTACCCAGTCATGGCTGATAGACAATTTCTCAATCACCCGACCATTCGTTACATGTCGCTACATAACTCTCTGGGACTGCAACCTCTTGTGTTAAGAAATGGCAGTTGATGACAGACCATCAAAAGTCTTTGTAACGTCAAAAGATGAACGGATAGTTAATTATCCATGGCAGTATTCATTAACTTGAAATAATTGATGTCATCCTAAATAAACAACAAAAAAATTATATATTTATATATATATAAATGATATCCGACAGCAAGGTGTGTGTGTGTGTGTGTGTGTGTGTGTGTGTGTGTGTGTGTGTTACCATCTTTTATTTTTGTTTTTATACTTCCCCCATCCTGGTAAATCATTTTTTATGGGCAAATATTCTCTCTCCCTATTAAAATTTTCGAACAATGTTATCATATAATGAAAAAAAGGTATTATTTCTTTCAGAACGAAAACTCAGCGTCTTTGAAATCATCCATCTTTTAATAACCTGGTTTAACGTATTTTCATAGATATAAATTTTTTTTTCATTTACGAATTTACTTTATGACGCCATGAATATAATATTCATCTAATCAATGGAATCTGAAATACTGTCTCTTCTCTTAGCGATTATTAAAAAAATTTGAGTTTTTTTGTCACCATGAGTTATCGGTTGTGAGTTTTGATATAAGAAGTCTTATAAAATCTGTATGCTGTCCTTCCTGAAATTAATCTTTGATCCTGGATTAATTTTAACGGTGGAAAGGTTAATTTTGACGCTCTTAAAATGGTTATTTCACTTTCTGGTAGATGTTAAATATCTTTTCGACCATTAAATTTTCCCATGACTATAAATTTGTTTTAATGCCTATTGTTCGAAAATAACTACTGAAAAATATTTATTCCATTTGTACGTTTTTGAATGAAAATTAATGTTGGGACAGTTATACCAAATGATAATCATTTGAAATACAATATTCTTTGTTGTAAAAATGCCAGACGTTTTAAAGGTTCTTACAAAATGATAATTACCATTTATATAATCAAGGATGCTACATTTTTTTCAGTTTTTCCATTTTCGACGCGGTAATTCAACTGTTCTTAATATTTTGAAACCTGAACCTTTCTTTTTGCAATAAATTTCTTAAAGTTCTGTTCTCGTTTAATTTTCTAATACTAACAAATGTGATGAACCAGCTAATTTCTTGAAGGAGCCCTGATCGTTCTAGATAAATCAGCAAAAAAAAATCTCAAAAGCAAGATCAGATACGTATTTTCTGTCTGACTAGGCTGTTTCGAATAATTAACATTTAGCGTTTAAAATGTTTCGATTAATCTTCATTCAAACAATTTACAATGCGAATAATTTTTTTTTCTGGGCGTTTACCAACAATTATTTTCGATCAACTGTCTCGATACGAAATAAACAGCCTCCATTAAGAAATGATCAAGTCACTACTTGAGGAAGCATCCCACACTGTCTTCTTTTCTAAAAATGAACTTCACGAGCCAAAACCCTAGACTGAAATTACTTTCATTGATATGGTTATATATATTGTAAAAAGATATACATGTATGCTATCTATTAACATGATATATCAATCAAAATTACTCATCAATTCCGATATATATATATATATATATATATATATATATATATAAATATATATATATATATGCGAAATAGTGTAAAAAGTTACGCCTATTTAGACGATAAAAAGTACTCATTCATCACCCATAGAAACGTATTTAAATATGAATATAAAAGTCACCACTCCAGTCTGATGATTGGTCTAGGGTGAAACAATATCGCCTCTGAGTGTTTGATTTATATCATCTATCTATCTATCTATCTATTTATATATATATTTATATATATATATATATATATATATATATATATATATATATTGTTTGAAGATAATTTTCCTGTTTGGTAACATCGAAGATGTTTATATTGGTGAAATTCGTAGTTCAATTTCTGTAAATAATATGATAGTGTCGTCATTTATAAATCTTCACGTGACCATTTCGTTGTTTTTCCCCATTTTCTCGTGAAAGCAATTTCTGAATAAATCCGACCACTTTAACATCTAGGGTTTTGGGTCGACGTTATCCACTTCTCTTCTTCATGGATCAACCTTTCCCTGGCACCTCGAATACATGAATTTAAACCTGCTACTAGATTGGCATGTAAGTCCCCTACTACGGCTATCGAAATAAATAAATGTAACCACCACTTCTACTCAAACAGTTTCTTTTCACTTTCGTTTACTTGTTTACCTAATAATCACAATCTTCAAACATTTAAATGCAACATCAATCACCATCTTCTGTCTTCTTGAAACAGGTCCACGTTTTGACCTTTTCTTCAATCCTCCCCATTCTCAATCTTCTCTTTCTATTTCACTTTTGAACCCCTGCGGGCTAGTGGCATTCCCGTCTTGCCGGGATGAAACCATAAAAATGAACCTAGCAATGTAGTGGTTGACATAAGAATATTAAACAAAACTCTACGAGTATGCAAAATAAAAAAAAAAAGTGTATGTACTGTTTACTTATAGTCTATTTTATGTCTTTTCTGCAGATATATTCTGAGAAGATTTACACACACAGACACACGGACACACAGACACACGGACACACAGACACACGTGTGTTTGTAAAAATGATACTAACGGAAGGATGGACTTTGGGAAATACAAAAAGAATTTTATATAGATTTTTCTGAAACAAACAAAAATAAAAAATTCAATAGAGCAAAGGCCGGATGTAATTAGACATAGTACAACAAGCTCACAGCGAAAACAAGTTCACACTAGGATATAAAAAAACTCTCTGCACACACATTCCAACAGTTTGTGGCTATGTCTCTAGAGAGGCACATCAAACAGAAGTGAATATTACTTATAATCCGTCATTATATTGAAGAAGAATAAGATGATTTTATCAACGAAAACGATATCGAAGATGGTGAAAAAATACGCTTGCTGACAATAGATGACAATTTGAGGACCATTACACTTTGGCTCGGACAACAGGAGATTTGTCGAATGGGTGCTTAATATCTACGTGAAAAAAATATTAAATCTGCAATATTTAAAAAATATATTTAAAAAAGGAACCTGGCTAAACACACACACATACATACATACATACATACATATATATATATATATATATATATATATATATATATATATATATATATATATATATATATATATATATATTTTTGAGGGGTCCACCCTTTTTATACAAATGGACTCACCCAGTGTATACTTATACTACTGGTGTAGTGAATACCCGAGGGAACAGAGCAAGACCAGAACAGAGTAAAAGGTTGTAGGTAACCGGAAGAGTGAGGTGAGGTAACAGCGTTGTAGGAGTTCACAGTGAGCAAGCACGTAGACTCAGTAAGAAGTCATACAGCGATACTTCAATACCAAAGACTATATATATATTTTTGCTACTAACATGTATTCCTGGAACTACTAACCTGCTTTAACATTTTGTATTATTACCTTAATACATTATTTTCATATATTCATTCCTGGCGTTTGTTATTTATTGGTACCAGATTTTCAACCCAGAATCCACAACATATATATATATATATATATATATAAATATATATATATATAAAAGTGAACATAGAAATGAACACTTAGAGGCGACAGTCTGTTTCTTGCTAGATCCAACTGTCTTCGGAGAACTGAAACATTACTGTCGACTTTCAAGGACCTGACTTCTAAAAATCATTTTTATATTTATATCGCTCTATCTCTGATATTGAGCACTTTATCCCACTAATATCGAAACTGAACAATAAGACTATATTTCTTCATTCATATATATATATGTGTGTGTAATGCGCGTGCTTTTATGCATGTATGTAAATTCTTCAATCGTTATGAACTGTTTGACTCTCAGTCACCTTCGCTGCCATGGTTTCTATTGAGATGTATATCGAATACAGATCATTTTTCCAGGAACTTAAGTATGGATCAATAGCTAAAAATACTGGAAAAATCGCCTATTCTTTATGTCGCTCCTGAAAATACCTGACTCATCTCGTCATCATCTACCTGCATTGGTGAAAGATCAGACCAAAATGGAATATTGCTATCATATACGGGCTAATTTTGTCAAATCCTCTATTTTAAACCTTTATATAGTTCAAATACTTTTATGCAGACTTGTCGTCGAATAATTATTTTCAAGTCTACAATTTTGAGGTGCCATCAGATGATAGTCAAAATATATCGCTATTTCCATGGAAAATATTAATTCAACTTATTACAGATAAACTGAAAATCCCTCACCCATGGGCTAATCGCACATATTATTCAACGTATTCCAATCAGACATTTTCTTCCATAGAACCGCCCATTTAAATACCATCTACCAAGATGATGCAATGCCTCATGACTAAAATTTTAATTTCTTCTTTCGTGTTAGCTATCGTTATCTATCCAACGTATGCTAAAAATTTTTTTTTTTTTTTTCCTATTGCGTCCATATGATATCGTTAATCAATAAACCTCTATTTTGAGTTTTTCTCGGGTCTTTCCCGACGAATATTTAGTATATATACCTATATAATAAAATTCGAACGTCATCAGTAAGTCATTGTATCAAACAGATACAATATTGTAATCAAGACGTCTCCATGAGCAAAATAAAAATCATCCTTTCCTGATCCGGAATCACATTCTTTCTTTTTTTTCGATTCCCAGATTTTCATTACTTGATTGTTTTTGCGATTTTTTACGTTTCTTTTCGCTACGAAAATTTTCATACGATAACAATTTTATAACTTAGAAATAAATTTTATTCCATAATGGAAATTAATTGCTTTCTTTCAGCGAAAGTCACCGAAGGAATAAAAGAAACTTTTGTATGGAAAGTAAGGATCTACGTACATCAAATTTTCTTTAAATTAAGGGCGACAGAAGAATTATCGTTTTTGTTTTAAAGGGTAGCTTAAATATCAATGCAATATATAAATTCAATTTGAGTTCTTTAGTTTATTGCCTTTCGAATATGCACCTCCTTTCTACTTGTGATGAAAGTCCATTTAAGAGCCCTCCGACGGAGCTAGCTCAAAAAGCCGCCTAGAGCTACTTTGAAGCTAGTACAAATATATATATATATATATATGTGTGTGTGTGTGTGTGTGTGTGTGTGTGTGTGAGGTGTTTATGATATAGACGTTTGCACGTATTCTTAAGAAATTATGTTTCCTTTCTTTCTTTCATATATACTATATATATATATATATATATATATATATATATATATATATATATATATATATTTATATATAGAGAGAATCCATCGATAGATAGATAGATAGAGAGAGATATATGAGATTAAAGGGTAATATATATATAGATAGATAGATATCTACATTTACAATTCATTGAATACGACAGACAAACTATTTTGATATAGTTTTCTTCTACAATTTCTTATGTGATCGAAAATATTTTCCTTTGATGAATTATTTAAAAACTGTCCAATCGTTTTTTTTTTGCTCGAGCGCTTTCAACTGTACAGCTAGCTATCCATTTTCAATATTTGAAATATATCAACTCTTAACAATAGATTGTTGCATGTAAAGAATAATGTTTTCATTTTCAAATCACGTTCAAGATATTGTGTCCATGTTCATAGTTGATATTATTGAATTTGTTGTTTTTATTTGTTTTTTATTAATAAGGCTTCCATTATTTTTTTTTCTTTTTTTTATTGTCTAGATAATGCTAATATATCGGTTTTCCCTATAAGTATATATATATATAATATCCGGTATATCCATATAGTATTTAAATGACCTAATTGAGCTACGGTCAGAAAGGTGTAGTGTGAGTCTTCATGTCAAACATGTCGTAGTATGGCCTATATAATTATATACGAATTTTGGTTGATCAGTAATACAGTTATTTAAGAATATTTAAATTCGGAAATAATATTTGTTCTATTTAATTATGTTCTAAGAGTTGCATTATTATTTTTAACTATAGTATTAGAGGTTTTAAATATTTTCTAGTAAATAATTAATCTTATTTTTTGTTGGCTATTGTCAGCTTTGTTTCTTTTTTTTATAATATTCTTAATTCTTGTTTCATCTTGTTTGTCATTTTCGTTCATTTGATTTTTATAAAAAATATTAATATTGAGATTTATTTGAAATTAATACAATTATGGCAAAAGGCTGAAAAAGGAGGATGGGTAGAGGCTGGTCTTCACTAACTATCTTATAGCTAACCAATCGGAATCACGACCCATTCACTCGTTACGATTTCCTCATTCACCATAAAACCACATCCGTCGTCAATCAATCCTCCATACAACATAATTTACATCCTCTGAGGTTGGCGAGTTAAAAAAAAACCAAAACATCCCAATGCGATGATAAATATTATTTACAATTTATATATACAAATCGGATGAATAATCATGAAAGGAGGGACGAACCCCAAAACAAACTAAATATCAAAACAAAGCAAAAAGGACACATAATATGAGTAGGGCCTGTAACCCTTCAAAAATATTAATGCTATTGTTTATGTTTCCATTCTCGTCGTTGCCATTAGCTACATTAGACAGAAAAATTCCTAATCTTAAAATCCAACAATTGATTAGGAAATCCGTTATTAATAAGCGTTTGTTTAACGGTATTTAATTCTTTAAAGAAAAACGTCCAAGAACGGATTAATTCTCGTGAATCTCTATTTTTGGATCTGTTTTAAAAAACCTATTTTATATCTAAGAGGGCATTTACTAGAGAAATGGAAATGGCAAAATTTTTATTTACTAGTTGTTTTTTATAAACTGAAGTTGTTCTATTATTTATAAAGTCAACGAAAAAAAAAAAAAGAAACCGATTTTTAGAATGTTTGTTGTCATCTTAATTCAATATCCAGGATTGTCCATTTATCAGACTAATTTAATTTAAAAATATCAATTTTCATAATTTACTCGTTTCGTTATTGGTCATAAATTTGAAAATACATGTTTTATATACATATATGCCAAGAGATTAGCTCTCAGTGGTAAAAAATTATTTAACTTAAAATGATTGCGTTAAACAAATGTTTCGTGTGGCATGATGGAACTTTTCTAAGATGTTGAAAATACAAAAGGGCTAAAGCTAGATAGGAAGGATCGAATTCAGAGCTACCCAGTTTAAACTTGATCTAGCAAGAAATGTTGAAAATACAAAACGTCGAAGTACCCAAATATTTAATGTGGAATCGTCTCCCCGCACCCAACGAGCAAATAATCTTACAAATTCTAAATCCCAAAGATAATTGCTGTTTTGTTAAACATTGTTTGAAAAGGATGGAAAAACACAAACCCTCGATCATCAGACAATCCCGCAGGAGAAATAAAACTTCAGTTTACTATCGGTATCCATTCTTAAAGTAAGAACCATCGTGATTTCATTAAAGATAATTGATTGTGTATGCGTTAAACTTGGATTTCTATGGAAACAAAAAAAAAAAGGTTTCATTGCAACAGAATCATTAGTAACTTTGATCTATGCAAAGTCAATGGCATCACGTTAACTTATGGAAGTGGGACTTGATGTTGAAGTTTTCTAAAATGATTTGACAATATTGTCTGGATAGAGTATTTACAGTTATTTTAATGTCTTTGAAAACGCGCTAGATGATGACGAACGATCCAGTGAAGCTGTTCCATTGGGAGTGGAGAATAGTTCTTAATGCAAAAAAATACGAAGAGTTACCATTATTGGATATTGCCAGAGAAATCCAATGTGCATGCCAAAGTCCGGAAGTCACCTGATGATGAAAAAAATGGTAACGATGATTATTATAAAAATGTTAAATGGAAATGGGAGGATGTAAAATCAAAAACTCCTATAGGGCGTTAATTTTAGGACGTTGTCCTTAGAGATGAAAAAATGAACTGATGGGAATGGGCTGGATTATTAAAAATGCCAAAATTCAAAGTAAAGAGCTACATTGAGG
>CAHIKZ030001969.1:297500-302500 GCA_903632075.3 Acanthosepion pharaonis | reverse complement strand
GTTTTTTGTAAATCCAGGTAGTATCAGGGATGAAAGATTAAATGCGAATCGAAATATGTTTTATTAGAAATGTGTTATTGTTAACCGATACAAACTTTTGGAGCGTGGGGTCGCAACGCTAAGGTTGAATTTTTATTTAGCATATATGACATATTTTTAAAAAAAATGGCAATTTGCATTTTTTTTTTAAAAAGTGTATACTTTATGCCAAACTCCACTAAATTTTTCAAAAAAAAGAGTAACGTCGGAGGATGTTATAATAAAAGATTTTAGCAAAAAAAAAAAAAAAAAAGTATATATTATATAATTTGTAGTTATTTAATATTTATATTTCATAATAATTCATCGAGTTTATTGTAGGTTAAACATTGTCATTAAAATATTTGTTTATCCTAATATTTGTTTGAACCTTTTATATCATTAACTTTTTAGGTTTGTTTTTGTGTATGAATGATTCATTGTAATAAGAAATTGAATAACAAAAATATATTTATATATATATATATATTAAATATTAACATATATATTTATTATCATCTTTTAAAAACGAAATTTATCTGAACAACCCAATACGACATGATTGTGAGGTATTTTTTTATGCAGTTTACAGAGGCGCAAATTCTAAGAATAAACTGTTACTGAGGTAATATTGTTTATGAAGAGATGAACCATATAAAATGATATGATGTGATGGCACCAGAGAGAGGCTTTGGTGCACGTACTGAGGCCAGCGCAACCGACGGTTACATTTGTCTCGGGGAATTGACGTGTCCTTGGCCTAAAACTCGCTCGTGTTCCTCAAAATTAAACCCGACCTTGTGTCACATCTCGCCTCAATGGGGAGGCCAGGTTATATATATATATATATACATTGTTGATTTCCATGTCTACATTCGATATTTATGCATTCTGTCCACGGTGTTGTGTAGAAAGCCTGACTAACAGTCTTTATATTTATTACCGAAACATGGACACATCCATCCGGCTATGGGTAGAACGTCTGCTCATGAAGCCGGGGCCAAAAAAGTCGGTCGCAAAGACGTAGCGATTTTCCGGTCTTACGTCTGACCATCTGAATTGTTTTATTCACGTTTCATCTGATTAAACCCATCTTCACTCAACCTTTTGTTTCAAGTGTTTCCCTTACAGTTTTACTAACCAGCTACCTTTAGCCGTAAACAAACTTTATATCATTTTCGGTTGGGTTCCCCCTTCCATTAGACCAGAGGTCCTCAACCACTCGGCCATGGACTGTGGACTATTTGAATGCTCCATTTTTAGATAAATAATCCCGAATCATTAAAAATTATACTAGGCGCAATATCCATATTTAGATCACCGGATATTTATATTAGTCAGAGAGGATCTCGGTACTGACCAGGCTCGACGTTGTTTGTTAAATAGAAATTGATAATGAAGGATAGATCCGGACATAACTTCCAAAACCCATGAATAATTGCTGCGCATTCGTCTTGAAATATTACGCTAAAAATAGTAGCAGATCTAAATAAATCAGGTATCTGAAATTTCCAATTAGTCGCCCATCTCGGTACTGACCAGGCTCGAAGTTGCTTAACTCCGGTGATCGCGCAGGCTTTGGAATCCTGAGAAAAATTGTAAAACCTTTGAATAATTTCTGCCCATTCGTCTTGAAATATTACACTAGGCGCACATCCAAACTTAGATCACCTGAAATGTTCAAGTAGTCACCCATCTCGGTACTGACCACGCTCGACGTTGCTTAACTCCGGTGATCCCACGAGTCACGGAATCCGGAGAAATAAAATTTGAAAAAAAAGATAATTATAATTTCTGATATCGTCTTGAAATATTACACTGATAGAAAATCTAATAGAAAGATAGATGAAATTTTCAAGATAGATCAGATATCTTGAAAGATAACCATTTGCTTGACGTTTGCTTAATCGATGATCCCTCGGAATCAGAGTAAAATTGTAAAACCCTTGAATAATTTCTGCGTATTAATTGAAACAGTCACACTCTATTTCGAACGAAAGCAACTCAAGGTACATACATATTAACGATGAATTCGTTGGCAAAGGGAATTTAATAATTTATGTATCAACGAATTATTACAGCCAGAATATGCATTATTTAAACTTTACGCCGTTGCAGCCAACGAATAAAAAAATAAAAATTTTATGCTGGCCACGACTCGCAGAACGACAATGATAATCAGCCAAGAAAGAGAGTAACCCTTGTTAGACTACTGGGCCTTAAACTCACATCTGACCCCAAGTGAAACTATTGCGTACGAGCCATCGCTAAAGACGCAGGGGAAAAAGGGCCGGCTCCCTGGACCACCCCAGTAACTACCTGACACCACGTGGAATTCTCTCCCTTTACAAAATCTAGATCAGGTCGAAGATGGAGTATATTTTTTACGGCAAGGTTCCAGTGTACAGGGAGGCAACTCGAGGTAGAGGGTTACGTCTGTAGGACATTTGGCGGAGGCTTACCCTTACTTTAACAAATGCCCATTACAATATATATATATATATATATATATATATATATATATAAACAAACTGTCTTTTATAATACAGTTTATACCCTATATAAGATTTTTATATTTATAAGAGATTTTCTCTGGTCCCCCAAATTAGAGCCTGTTTTAATGTATATAAAATAGACCAAAAAAAAGATGAGAAAACCCGGATATATAGAGATTTTTCTCTGGTCCCAAATTAAGCCTGTGTTAATGTATATAAAATAGACCAAACCCGGATATAAGAGAAACCCGGATATAAGAGATTTTTTTCTGGTTTTTAAATTAGAGCCTGTGATAATGTATATTAAATAGACCAAACCCGGATAAATATATACCCAGATATAATGATATTTTCTCTGGTCCCAGATTAGAGCCTGTGATAATGTATATAAAATAGACCAAACCCGGATATAAGAGAAACCCGGATATAAAGACTTCTTCTCCGGTCCCGACAACTCTCTTATATCCGGGTTACATATATTTAGTACTATTGGTCGGGTAAACAAACTGTTATAGTTTTAATTTTTTTTTAACTTGTTCTGTACCTACCTGTACCCGTAAAGGCATCCAACTGGGTGGGTTGAGTCGGTTCCAATATTGGAGTTTCATGGGAATTTGGAATTCACAAGCGGTCCCAAAACCCGCATGTATAGCACATGAGATTTGATTATAGTGGTGAAGGTTTCTCTATGAATGTGTTAATAAATACAGTATTTAACTTATATTAAATCCCTAAATTATTGGTAAAAAAGTTAAATAATTAAATTGCTAGCAAGCATCAAATTAATTTCTTCGTGTTTTTTTTATTTATCTAAATTACTATCAAACATTAAAATCTATTTTGTTTTACATAAATTGCTAAAAATTACCAACCCTCTTCTTCCTATGTAAAAACCCATTTACAGCCTTTTTCTCTTTTTTATTTCTTTCTTTTTCTTTTTCCTTTTCCTTTTCTCTCTTCTCTCCTCCCATTTCAATATATCACTTCCGTTAATTTAAACGTTTAAATAGGTCAAGGTCTGGTCACTCCTCCTCCCCCAATACTAAGTATGATTGAGAGAGATATGAAATTAATCCCTCCCTATAATCTACCATGTCTCTCTAACCACTCCTTATTACACTCTCTGTTAATTACAAAAATTAACACTACCCATCAATTTTCATTTCATTTTTCGTTTCATCACTTGGAAGTGCTATCTGAAGACCCGGCGTCCTTTAAAAGGGCTCTGGTGAAATAAATTATTATAATGGAACCTTAAAGTGGTCTGTTTTTCTTTAAAATAATATATATATATATATATATATATATGCAAATCCTTCGTATTTGAGTTATTAATTTTAAAGAAAGTTATCGTATGTGGCGTTTTGTTGCCACGTAGACTAGCTTATATTTGTTATTCGTGTACATTTCTAGCTAGTCTGTCTTCAACGTTGAACGTGTATAGTAGTGAGTTAACTGTACCGTTTAACAATGGTAGGATATTCATATGGTGAGCAGGCGGATATAATTTTTTTATGACGGTGGCGAGAATCAATTATTTAGATTCTAGACTGCATATTGGATCAGATTGCATTTTTAAAATATAAAGCGGTTTATAGTCATTTCATAATTTGCTATTGTTTATTGTCGCGTTGGTGATACGGGATATGCGGCACCACAAACTATAGAGCGAATAAGATCGAAATCAATCGTAAATTGAAACCAAGAAAAAACATTTTAAAAACAGGCTGTCAATGTAATGGAGTTATCAAATTTATCGCGTCAAATGACACGACCAAGTCATATACATCTCAAACTGCACGCAAATTTTTCAAAAAATTTATGTTTCCGTATTCAATTGGTAAATTTGCAGGCTTCTTCGTGACAATTATTTTAAGACATAAAAAGATATGAAAAGAATGCATAAACATAAAAAATTTCTTAAAATAATTGTCATACATAATTGTTATAATAATTGTCATAATGTGTGACGACATTTGTTTACATTTGATACGCCATGAGCAGATATTAATGTACGTGAGAAATTCATGGAAGATTGAAGTTTAAATACAGTAAAATCGACCTTGCTCTCCGAACGCTCCTTCGTGGCTAAATCGTAAAGGCACGTCAAGCTAAATGACGGTTCCGTGTAGGATACTGGTTCGAATCCTGTCGGAGGACGAATATTTTCTGTGAAAATTTCTCGGACATTCAGGCCGGTAAGTGTTGTTTAATACTGTTTATTATAAACAGTGCATTTACTTAAATATTTGTATCTATAAAAAAATGTTAAACATAAAAAAATGTCTTAAAATAATTGTATATACTTTGTCCATTTCATAAAAATATGATGTCATTTCTTTACATTTGATACGCCATGTGCAGATATGAATGTACGTTAGAGATTCATGGAAGATTTAAGTTTAAATACAGTAAAATCGACCTTGCTAACCGAACGCTCCTTTGTGGCCAAATCGGAAAAGGCACGTCAAGCCAAATGACGGTTCC
>CAHIKZ030001969.1:282500-292500 GCA_903632075.3 Acanthosepion pharaonis | reverse complement strand
TCATTATTTTCTACTTCCTCTTCATTTTCGTTCTCTACGTCTTATTCCATCCTTTTTTCTCAAACATCTAATCCTTCTTTATTTCTTCCTTCCTCATTTTCTTTCATTGTTCCAACCAATATTTTCTTTCTTCCCTATTTTCAAAACTAGTGTCTCTTCCTTTCTTCCCTGCGTCTCTTTCGTTCCTTGTTCTCGCCTCTTCATATTCTTAATAGGATTCTATGAGTTTCGTGGAAGTAATTCTGACATTTTCCAAAATAACAGATCAAAACGTTATAAATACACAATTTCAAGAAAAAATGCGCTTAAAACATTATTTTTAATTTCCATTTTGTCAAGTGAATACTTTTCGAAGAGCGAATATCTTGAAGAAGCTGTTCCAAAAATCCAAGTCATTTCAAAAGCTGTTTCGAACAAAAAAAAAAGTTTGCAAAGTAAAGAACGTTTTCGAATTCTAATTTGCATATCAAAATACAGTTTTGCCATCGATTATAGAAACTTAAAACATACTGACGCAAATATGATTCAGTTACACACGCACACATTCACACACACACATACACAGACACACATACACACATATACATACATATATATATATATATATATATATATATATATATATATTTTAATTTTATGTGCGCGTGTGTATGTTTTAAATCCTGTCGTATTCGGCGTATGAGGGTCAAATATAAATCAGTTCCTCAGGAACCAACAGTCCGACAACGTTTTCGAATTCCAATTTGTATGTCAAAATACAGCGATGCCATTGATTATAGAACCTAAAAAATACTGGCGCAAATATGATTTAAATTAAAAACGCTTACTGAATACATTCACACATACATACACATTTGTCACACACACACACACACACACACACACACACACACACATTAGATATATATATATATATATATATATATATATATATATATATGATAAATCTATTTATATATATATATATTTTTGTATATGAATAATCTAAATTCGATCTGAGGGTCAATATGGCTCAGTTCCTAGGAATTACAATTTCCATACAATAGCACAAAATATATTTGATTATAATATATAAAGGGTTTTTTTTACCATCCACACTTTTGAAGGGCATGAATACAGAGACCTGGGATACACTAGGTACTTCTAATTCATAAATCCTCCCAAAATACAGATTTTTTGAATAGTCCTTCTCTTAGACCAGTTTAACCCAAGGCATAGAACCCTGTCTGTCCTGCTATTTTCCCATAGCTAAATAAATAAGAAAAGAAGATAAAAAAATCTTTCCAAAATATTATTAAATGTAAGTGAATGTAATAGAAGAATTTATATATATATATATATAAGATTCCTGTGTGTAATAAGCCACTATATGTGTTTATGTGTCTATGTATCTATCTTTATTATATATATATATATATATATATATATATATATATATATATATATATATATATATATATATATATATATATATATATATAATATATATATATATATATATATAATTAAAAAAAAATGGTGTTTATTAATTATCCATTGAAAAAAGGAAAATCTATGGAATTTGATTTTTCATTTTTTACAATTTCCTATAATAATAAAATAAAATAAAACATTGAAAATTTTTTTTTCTTTTTAACTATATAACATTATATATATATAATATATATAAAATAAAAAGAAACTACTAAAATAAACTGTAAAATGGAACTCCAAAGTGATTTGCATTTTTTTTTTAAACTATTCTCATCTGTTTTATTATTTATATTGAATTCGATTTGATCATCCTTTTGACTGCCCATACGTAAAATCATTTTTTCTTTTTTAAAAAATATAATATATATATTATATATATATATATATATATATATATATATATATGTGTGTGTGTGTGTGTGTGTGTGTTTGTGTGTAATTATAAAATTTTTAAAAATTGTTATTTAAAATGTGTGGTGTATTTTTTAAAATTGATTTCAAAATATGAAATTCTTCGTTTTAATATATTTTTTTTTAAAAATAAGAGCCAAAAAAAAATTTTAATAAAATTAAATGGAATTAAATTGACTGAAAATTTTTTTCATTTTTTAAAAAAAAACTTTTTATGGAAAACTGTTTTTAAAATTTTAAACAAAATAATAAAGAACTCTAAACTATTTAATGTAAAAATTTCTTTCATATTTTTTATCTATGTAAATTTAAAGATGTCAAATAAATATAAATATATATATAATAAACGATATATATATATTTCAGTTATTCATTTTGTTCCTATAAAATTATTTTTCAATTTAGTCATCTTTTATGGTTTATCTTTTGATTTTTTTTTTATTTAAAGCCAGAACAATTTTTGAAATAATTTATTTTAAGAAAAATTATTTATTATTTTACATACTAATTCAAATAATTATTTAATATTTTAGTTTGATTGGGTGATTTACATACTTAAAGAAATTCCATTATAAACAAGAAACTATAATGATGATAAAAACCAGGGATTCAAACCAATTCTATATTATAATCAATATTATTTTATAAAATATCCAAAAAATTTATATTCAAAAATATTTTTTTAAAACAAATGTTATTCAGGGAGTGAAAATAAATTTAAAATATTCATTTGGCAGTGAACAAAAACAGTTCTCATTGATTTATTAATTTTATTTTAAATATATAAAATTAATCATATATATATATGTATATATATATATATATATATATATATTTTTGAAATATATTTTATATATATATATATATATATTTATATATCCATATATACATCTATTTTTAATTCAAATATCAATTATGTCAGTTATTTGATAAACATGAAATTTGATTAAAATGGGAAAATTTCAAATTGAGGACCATCCACAAATTTTTGAAATGTCCACCAAAAACCTTTAAAACTCATTTTATTTCATTTTCAGGTTTTTAATTCATGGCTTGTTGTATGGAAAAACTTTGAGATAAAATATTATATGATTTTCGTATATAGAAAAGATGAAAATAGTCTGTCCTTATTTTACCCCACGTTTTAAAAAAAGGGTTATATAAATTCCCAAAAAAATTTTAAAAATCTCCATGAATGTAATGGATTTTTTCTTGTTCAATCAACATTCAAACAATGGATCAAGAATCAGATCCATTATTTATTTTGCCTCCACATACAATAAATAAACACACATGTTATGTTAACACACACACACAATCACACACACACATAATATATATATTAATATATATATATATATATATATATATATATTTGTGTGTTATGTGTTTGTTGACAATCACGACAAACAGAAAAGACAATGTTTCATACTATTTTGAATCGTTGGAAATTCGGCCTATCTTGCGTTTAGCATGAAACAGATTTCTTCTGGTTTTTACTAGTTTTCACTTTTATATTATATATATATTTTTTCTGATATATAAAATTTATCCCATAAATTATTTGTATATGAATAAAACTATATATATAATTATAATCGTTGTTTTAAAAATGGAAAGAATTTGTTTTGGAATGGATAATTCCAAGGAAAGGATATAATTCAAAAAATCTTTGGATTCAATTTGTAAACAGTAAACATTTTTTACCATTTTGATAAATAAAAAAGAAAAAGACTTTAATTATCCATTTTTTTTTACAATTTTTTTCATGAACAAAAATGTTCATCTCATCTCATCTTCAAATGGTTTTTTTCCTGACAACTTCCCAGGAGAAATTTTCAATGGAATAATTTATTTTGGGTTGTCATTAACCATACTAGGGAGAAATTTAATATTTTTTTAAAGATTTTAAATAGAATTCCTTATTTCATTTTGGTAGGGTCATTCCTATCAATAATGTTTATTAAAGAAATTGGAATTTTAACTGATGGGTAATTTTTTCTTTAACCGATTTTTAAATACAAAATGAAAATAAACTAAAAATGAAAATAACTTGAGTGTTCTGAAAGGTTTTAAAGAAGATTTTGGTTTTTTAGAAATAATATATATATATATATATATATATATATATATATATTTTTAGTTTTTTATATATATATATATATATATATATATATATATATATTCCATGATATTATATAGTATTTTGCTCTGGCGCGGTTACAAAAAATTGATTCAAATTGTTGTACGACTCAAACAGCAATGATTATCATTTGATTTACTGAATATTTTTGTTTGATAAAGTTTTTTTTATTTAAAAAATTTTTTCTTTTTCCGTTCTGATGTTTTACAAAGCCTTAGGGTTCTTGCCTATCTCACATGCGAATTATTTTTTCTAAGAAATTTGTATACTAAACATGAAATATATTTTAAACATAAATGAACACAAAACGATCAGCTTTAAAAAGGAAAATAAAAAAAATGAAAAAAAAGAATTATTAACAACAAATAACATTTTCACACCGAATTTATGTTCTGCAAAATTAATCAAGTTGAATTTAATCAACATTTGATGAGAAATGGATAAAGTGAAGATGCAGATTTAAATTTTTCATCCATCAAAGATTGACGAATGCAGCTATCCATTTTTTTTTTTTTATCCTAGCATACTTTTAATCCCATTAAATCAAAAAGTTTTTTGGCTAAATAGTGGCCAAAAAAAACAAAAATTTTTTATGCCTATTCAAAATAATTTATCTTATTGGCTTTCCTTCTGGCCAGTACAAAATTTACCGCAAAATACATGAAAAATGGATAGCTAAAATTCAAAATCGATTTTTTCCAATCGAAAATTGCACAGATTGTTGACATATTATTTTTTTTAATATATATATATATATATATATATATATATATAAATAATGTGAAATTTGTTGATATATATATATATATATATATATATATATTTATATATATATATAGATAAAGAAAAATAATTTGTTAGAAAATCAATTTTGTCTTGATAAAAATTTCAAATTTTAAAAGACGCATTTTTTTTGAGAGACCCAAAAAATTTTGATGAAAACAAATTGGCAATAAAACTTATTTTAGGGATGCTTTGGCTCATGCCTGTGTCTGATGGTTAGAAATCGAGATGAACGGAAAACGATAAGAATATGATGAAGAGGAAATTACAAATAAAATTTTTTTTTGAAGAGAGGGGTTATTTTCGACAAAGTGGTTCAACTGTTAAAATTTTAACATATATATATAAATATATATATATATATATATATATATATATATATATATATATATATATCAGGTCATCCCATAAGTTCTGTCCGAATTTTAACTTTTTTTTAAAATGAACGAAATTTAAAGAGTATTTTATAATGTCTAATGGAGCTGAACATTATTTTTATGTTTAGATGCATTTAAACTGATCAAATTTTATTTCAGAGAACAATAAAATTAAATTTTGTTTGATTAAAACCCTGCTAACATGGAAGTACCCAAGAATCATTTGAGGCACATAATGCTTTATGAGTTCAAGAAAGGAAACTCAGCAGCCGAAGCGGCTAGAAACATTCACTCAGTTTATGGAGAGGAATGTGAATGAAAGAACTTGCAGAAGATGGTTTGCAAAATTCAGAGGTGGAGATTTCACCCTTGAAGATGAAGATCGAACCGGACGTCCAGTTGAGTTTGATGAAAAGCTTCTTGAAGCAGCCCTTGAAGAAAATCCTGCTTTATCAGTTGAGGAATTGGCAGTGGTTCTCAGTTCAAACCATACAACTGTTCATCGTCATCTTCAACAACTTGGAAAAGTTCCTAAACTTGGAAAATGGGTGCCTCATGAATTGTCTGAAAACAACCTCAAATCCCGAGTTGACATCTGCTCTTCTCTCCATTCTCGCCAACTTGTTTCACCTTTTTGGATAGACTTGTGACTGGCGACGAAAAAATGGATCTTTTATCGAAATGTTAAGCGTCGTAGACAGTGGCTTGGTAAAGGGAAGGACCCCAGCCACAGCCGAGAAGGGAACTTCATGGGCAAAAGGTTCTTCTTTCAATCTGGTGGGATCGCCAAGGAATAATCCACTTTGAATTCTTACCACCTAATGCAACAATTAATGCTCAAATATACTGTCAGCAATTAGAGCGTTTGAACCAAGCTTTGAGGAAAAAAAAAGACCTGCTCTAGTGAATCGAAAAGAGGTGATGTTTCATCAGGACAATGCGCGACCCACACAGCAAGAATCACGTCACAAAAGATCGAAGAACTTGGTTGGGAGAAAATTCCTCATCCACCTTATTCTCCCGATCTTGCTCCCTCAGACTACCATTTGTTTCGTAGCTTACAGAATCATTTTGAAGAAGCAGCTTTTGTAACACAGGAAGAGGTTAAAACTGACATTTGTGAGTTCTTCGAATCAACGCCAAAAGAATTTTACAGTAATGGAATTAGTAAGCTTGTTAATAGATGGAAGGAAGTCATAGATAATCAGGGAAAATACATTGTTGATTGAATCTGTAATTAAATGTAACATTTGGTCACTTGTTTTCTTTATTCAAAATTCGGACAGAACTTATGGGATGACCTGATATATATATATATATTTATATATATATATATATATATGATATATATTCTATATTTTATATATATATAATATATATCATATATATATATTTATTATATTGTATTATGTATTCTTCCAAATCATCCTATATTCATACTTTTAATCTGTTTATAAAATTTATATTTTATTTCGGTGTTTTAAAATATGTCATTAAAATCTATGTCCGAAATATATATTTATAACTTTTTAAAAACAAATATATTTATATTTTAAATTATTTTAAAAATATTCATTGAAATTTGTATTGATATAATTTTCTGTGACTCATATATATATATATATATTTTATTTATATATATATTTATTGACATATATAATTGTCCAGTATTTATTTTTTGTGACTGTGTTTTTTATCTTTTAATGATTTATTTTAAAAAAATCAATTCAGATATCTTTATTTGAATCACTTCCAATATATATATTGTATATATATATTTAATTTTTTTCCTTCAAGTTTTTTTTTATTTATAATATATTGAATAATTATATTTTTTAAATTCTATTTATATTTATATAACAAAAAAACTTTTAAACATAAAACATATATATATATATATATATATATATATATATATATATATATATATAATATATATATATGTGTGTGTGTTTGTGATGAAAAAATAAAAAAAATGTTTTAAAAAATATTAAATTTTTTTTTTTCCATCACTTTCAATTTTCTCTTATACCTCAATTAATGAAATTTATATATAAAAAAATGTTTTCAGTCAATTCATATCTATCTATATATTTACGTTACCATACGATCTTTTTATTATCTAATAGAAAATTTAATAAAATATAAATATATATATATATGTTCAATGATGTCTCTCCAAATTTTTTCATTCTATTCACATTTATCTCTTTTTTTTTATTCGTTTGTTAAACACATTGTGTAAAGAAAACCTTAAAAGGAAATTCACATTTATCCATCATTTTCAAAAAATTTTCGTCTATTTTTATTCGTTTTGAATTAATTTAAATATATATATATAATTATATATATATATAAAATATATAAATATATAAACCCTATCTATAAAAAAAAAAAAAATATCTTTTATATGTTTTATAATATATTTTTAATTTTTTTAATAAAATTCAATGAACCTTCAATTCAAATAAATAAAAATTTATTATTCAATTTCATAATGATGCAAGGAATTTAATTAATTTATTTTTTTTTTTTCTTATGTGTCTTTTTTATTCGTTTCTATTTTGATTTAATTATGAATTTTATATAAAATATTCGTCATGAGATATGTATGAATTAAACATTTAGTTATATATTATATAAAAAAAAACACTTCTTATGTTTTTTTAGGTTTGTATTCTCTTGACTTGAAATTTTAAATACATATAAAGAAGAATTTTGATTAAATGCGCAGATTTTTTAAAAAAAATAATAGACATGCATATCATATAGGCAAATTAGAATTTTTATTGAAAAATAATTAAAAGAATAAATATTTAAATATTTTTTTTAAAGAAAAATATTTGTAGTTATTCAATTGGAAATATTTTATTTTTATATAAAGATAAATATATATATATTTTATAAATTTTTAAGACAGAAATTTTAAAATTTAAAAATATTTGTTCAATTTAATAATGATTTTAAAAGTAAAATTAAGAAAAAACAAATTTTGAAGTTTCAAAAATATTAAAATGAAAAGAAAATGGTAAAAAAAAATTTAAAAAAGAAGAAGAAAATTCAAGAAATAACATATATATTTAATATATGATATAAAAAAAAAATTAAAATGAAGAAAAATTTAAAAAATTTCAAACGGAAAATTTTATTTTTCAAAAAAAAAATAAAAAGAAAAGATTTTTGGGCAGAATAAAAATAATTTAATTATTAAAAATTTTTTAAAATTTTTTCAAAATCGTACTTACTCGTTCTTTTAAAAGAAAAGTTTTGAAAATTAATTTTTTATTAAAAAAAATATTTTTTGAAGAAGATTTTTGAAAAAAAATAAACGTTTCATTTTTTTTGAAAAATAAAAATAATTCCTCAAAATAAAAAATCTTTATAATGGCAAAAAAATAACCAACGTACCTGAATATATTTATATCTAATGATTTAAAAAAAAAAAATAGGGTTTTTTTTTTATCAAAAGAAAAAAGATTTTAATTTAAGTCTTTTTACTTGAAAATTTTTGATTTAAATGAAGAAAAATGAAAAACTTTATGAAAGCATTTTTTTTAAATTTTCATTTTTCGTTAAAAAAGATTTTGAGAAATATATTAAAGGAGGAGGAGAAAAATTTAAATTCAAAAATAAAAATAAACAATATATTATATATTATAAAACACCGAAAGGTTTTGTTTATATCATATATTTAAATAAAATCGGAAAAACATTTAAAGCCAAAGAAAATTAACGTCAATATATTTAATATTTGATTCTTCTTATTTAAATTATTGTTGAAAAGAAAATTGTTTTTCTAATTTGAACTCTTTTAAAACAAGAAAATAGGATATACCGCCATAATGAAAACACAAAGAATATTTTTAGGATTTATATAAACATTTTTGAAAAATTGTGTTTGTAATTATTTAAAAGAAAATATTACGATTTAATTTTTTTTTTAAAACATTAAAGGAGGAAAAGCAAATTGTAGAAAATAAATATTTATTTTCAAGAGAAAATTTTTTATATTTCAAAAATTTTTTTGAAAATACAGAAATAAAAATTAATAATTAGAAGAAGGATTGAAAATTTTAAGAAAATGAAATATGAAATTGGAAAAAATATTTATAAGAATTTATATATAAATTGAGAAGAAAAAAGAAGAAAAAAATTTTAAAAATAAGTAAAATTGTTGAAAAATTCATAAATTCTTTTATTTAAAAAAGGAACCATTTCATCATGAAATTCCAGAAGAAGAATTTTTTAAAAATTTATTAAGAAAAAATTTTGAGAAGCTTTAAAACTTTAGAATGAGAATTATATAAAAATAAAGAAGGATAAGATTTTTAATAAAATGAGAAATTTGATAAAAGAATTTTGGAAAAAAAAAAAAAAAAAAAAAGACGAAAAAATTCAAGATTTGAATTTCAATAACAATTAAAAATAATAATTAATCAAACCCATATTTGAAAATATCTTAAAAAAAATTTGATATTAAAAAGCCAAAACATTTTTTTTTAATCATATTTAAATAATATGAAGCCGATCAAAAATAAAATTTTTATGAAAAAAAAATAATTTTTAAATTAAACTTAAAGAATGAAAAATTTTAAAAGAAAAAAAAAAAGTTGTTTTAAAAAGAATTGGAAAAGTAATAATTTTTAATAATATTAAAAAATAATAAATATTTGTTTATGAAAATTTGAAATTAAAAGATTACAGTGATATACATTAAATAATGTAATATTGATAATAATAATAATAATAATAATAATAATAATTTAAAAAATACAAAACAAGGAGGAGGAGAACTTTTTTACATATCTTTGAT
>CAHIKZ030001969.1:190000-275000 GCA_903632075.3 Acanthosepion pharaonis | reverse complement strand
TAATCCAACAGAGAACCGTTGTTTGGCCTGACGTGCAATACCATTTAGCTACAGAGGAATCATCTGGTTAGTAAATGAAATTAAAGTACGTCAAACCAAAATGACGATTCGGTGAAGGATACAATTTAGTTTCCTGTCGGAGGACACATATTTTCTATTTCTCGGATATTCAGGCTGGTAAATGTAGCTAGTACTGTTTATTATGGCCAGAGTATTTAACTAAATATTTGTATCTATAAAAATAGCGTATAAACAGAATATATATATATATATATATATATATATATATATATATATATATATATATATATATATATATATATATTCAAAAAAAGACCAACTGGAACTGGAATTTATAAACAGGGATCATAACATTCATTTGCAGGTTCGGGGTTAATGTACTTTATTAAATTTGTTTTGCAACGATGTATTCTCGCCATTTATATCATTAACTTCTATATCTTTTTTGTATGAATGATTCATGTAATATATATATATATATATATATATATATATATATATATATATATATATATATATATATATATATAAATAAATTAAAAACTTAAATATTTGAATATATAAACAGAATAAATATATGCGTGCGTGTGTGAATTAATGAAATAAAACAGTTAAATATTTGTATTAATAAAAATAACGTATAAACAGAATATATGTGTGCGTGTGTATTAATAAATAAAAATACTTATATAGAAAGCACAAATTAAAAAATAAACAGAACAAAAAACACAATTGCACCCCTATCATCTTAACAATGAAAAACATGAATTTCTTCCAATTAAAATGGCACAAACAGACGAGTTTTCAAGAAAACCAGTTTTCCACTTTGTCAGGATATAAATAGGGCTGTTTTTTTCTTCAGTTGCTCGTGCTCCAAGATGCATTTATTAACAGGTGAGATGGTTTAATTGTCCCGCCATTCCGTTTGTGCCGTGTGTACGAGGTAAACGACATAAGCCGAAACCAGATTCATGGATATTGTGTCTTAACCACGAATCGTCGTAGGTCGGGACTGCAAAACACCGGGGAACTGATACACACACACACACACAAACACACACACAGATAGATAGATAGATAGATAGATACATAGATAGATAATGAACATTCTGAGATAGATGGATATGAACAGGCTGAGATAGATAGATAGATAGATAGATAGATAGATAGATAGATAGATAGATAGATAGATAGATATGAACAGACTGGGAGATAGATTGATGTGAACAGACTGGGAGATAGATAGATAGATAGATAGATAGATAGATAGATAGATAGATAGATAGATAGATAGATAATGAACAGTCTGAGATAGATAGATAGATAGATAATGAACATTCCGAGATAGATGGATATGAACAGGCTGAGATAGATAGATAGATAGATAGATAGATAGATAGATAGATAGATATGAACAGACTGGGAGATAGATTGATGTGAACAGACTGGGAGATAGATAGATAGATAGATAGATAATGAACAGTCTGAGATAGATGGATATGAACAGGCTGAGATAGATAGATAGATAGATAGATAGATAGATAGATAGATAATGAAGAGACTGGTAGACAGATAGATAATGAACAGACTGGGAGATAGATAGATAGATAGATACATAGATAGATAGATAGATAGATAGATAGATAGATAGATAGATAGATAGATAGTGTATTTATTATAGACATACGTATATGTAAGTCTTTTATGTCCTTTATTTATGTAGGGAAATATTAATAGATTTTTTTCCTGTCTTAATGTTTATGTTTAATCTGAAGATTGTCTATTGTTCGAAATTCTCTTTTTCTTTCATCATTTTGCCAACTGCTGAAGATTTTTCTTTCGTTATTTTTTTTGTTTTTTTGTTTTATTTCTTATTCAAGAGATATTTTTTCCCGCCCTTTTTATTGTTGGAAAGCGCAACTTCTTTCAAATAAGTTCAAATATAATTTATTTATTATAAACTAAGTATTATTTTTGTGTTTAATTCTTTTTTTTTTTATTTTTAAAAACAAACATCGTAAATATATTTATCTTTTATTTTATTTCATTTTATTTATTTTATTTTATTTTATTTTATTTTTTTTTTTTTTGTATTTTCAAATTCAAATTTCTTTTTCCAAATTTTGTATCACATATTATGATATGTATATTTAAATCAAACTTTGTTCGGCACCAAGAACGAACTAAGAAAAAAAAATAATGGCTCGAAACCAACGTCGGTGAATACGTTTTGCAGTTCCCTTCTCATGACTAGTTTTCCAGGGTGAGAGCATTAATACTCCGAAACTTTATCGGATCCTTGCAGCCATGTTTGTAGCAACAAAAAAAAAAAACAAAAAAACAGCGGCTTGTTAGTTTTCGATACCCGCCCCACCAAAAAAAAATGTTTTCTTTTAGTATCCTTTCATCACCATTGTTCTGGGTCGAGTTTTCTCCCGAGCACGATAAACGGCCACGCCCTCGTTGAAACACGTCTGTTAGGGTTAGAAACTTATTCCCTGACCCAAGTGGAAATCATACAGCGTGTTCGGAAAATTACTGTCCATTTTTCTAATCACATTTTTTTATATTCCATATTTCACGCCAATGCTGTCCTGGGCATGACGATTAACTACATCTGGCAGTTCGGTAAGTTTTGAAAAGAGAGGAACCTACTCTTAATTGCTGTTGTCCTCAGATCCACCCGGACCCAGGGTGGTAACACGTTAGTGTCCCAGCTATGGACAAATAGGTAACCCCCGAACTGGAGTCAAAGTACGGTGAAAGTATAAAAAATATTATAGTAAAATTACCAGAAATATATTTTTAGGGTAAAACAAATTACCGGCAATAAGTTTTAGTTTAAAAAAATAAAATAAAATAAAATTACCAGCAGAAATCTATAAGGACACTGTACAGATACAAGCGATTTTGGAAACAATGATAAGACCATATGTGCTGTAGAGGAGACTTCGGAAGACTTGGATTCCATTTTCTGTAAGGAAAAAAAAATGACCAGCAATGCATTTTCATAGTAAAAGAAATTACTAATCCTCCCAAGAACATTAAATTTCGGCAATAAATGACCCAGAGTTTATAAACCGGTAAACAAACAAATAAATAAATTCACTCCAATATGGTCCGACAGCGTTTTCCTGAGAAATTTTCAGATACACATTTTCCAGATGGCAGTGCAGCTAGTAACCTTGTTGAAATATTTCGGGAAACCTGATCCGTGGACGATGCCAAACGTCGTGGAAGGCCGACAAAAGCTATTGGAGAAGAAACTCTTGGATAATTCTGACAGTAGGCAGGAGAGTCCAAGAAAATCAGTACGACAGTTAGCGTAGCAGCAAGATATTGGTCTTGGAATTGCTTATAAGGCTCTCAGACAAGACTGAAAACTCTTCGCATAGAACAAGAACGGAGAGGCAATGGGCATGAAAAGCGACTGCCCTATTGCAGATGGCTTAACCAACTTATCAAAGAGAATACTGCAAATAGGTTTGATATGACATTTTTTGCTTTAGTAGTCTAACGAAGAGTGCAAAATGTAAATCGGAGATACCAATTACAATGATAGATAGATAGATAGATAGATAGATATATATAAACAGTCTGAGATAGATGGATATAAACAGGCTGAGATTGATAGATAGATAGATAGATAGATAGATAGATAGATAGATAGATAGATAGATATGAACAATCTGAGATAGATAGATATAAACAGGCTGAGATAGATAGATAGATAGATAGATAGATAGATAGATATAAACAGTCTAAGATAGATGGATATAAAAAGGCTAGCAGATAGATAAATAGATAGATACATTTCTTTTATACGATTTCTCGAATATTCAGACCCGTAGACGAAAATAAGTAAATCTACTGTTTTATAAATAATCAAGCATATACTTTAATATAGATATAAACTAAAATAACGTTTATGTGATAGATAGATAGATAGATAGATAGATAGATAGATAGATAGATAGATAGATGTGAATAGATAGTAACCACATCTGAGATTTATAGATATGAACAGGCTGAGATAGATAGATAGATAGATAGATAGATAGATAGATAGATAGATGAATGATATGAAATAGTCTGAGATAGATGGATATGAACAGACTGAGATAGATAGATAGATAGATAGATAGATAGATAATAGATATTTGAACAAAATGGGAGAGAGATTGATATGAACAGACTGGGACATAATAGATAATAGATATATATATATATAGATATATATGAACAGGCTGAGATAGATAGATAGATAGATAGATAGATAGATCAGATAGATAGATATAATAGATGATATGAACAGTCTGAGATAGATGGATATGAACAGACTGAGATAGATAGATAGATATCTAGATATTTAGATAGATAACATAGATATGTATATGAACAGGCTGAGATAGATAATATTAATATAATGGCAAATAGATATTGAACAGTCTGAGATAGATAGATAGATAGATAGATAGATAGATAGATAGATAATAGATAGATAGCCACTAAAAAAACGTTTATGTGATAAACCTTTAAAAACATCTATTACTCATGAAGAGAATAAAATACATACAAAAACATGGCGCTTAATCTCTCACTTACTGACGTTAGTTTCAAAAGACGCCATTTTTATCTTCGTATATCTAACATATAATTATAATCTATAATTTTTGTAAGTGAATATTTCACTAAAACATGTTGAAAAAATATGCAAGTTTCATCCAATAAAAAGAGTAAAGAGTACGGACCTTAATCGAAATGGTCAGAATACGAGGACAGTTCAAAAAATTCTAAGCCTTGCCCAGAAAGAAGAGCCATACCTGAACATTTTTACTGTGGCAACACTTCTTATAAAGCTATTTCAAATTTCTATTTAATTCCAGCGCAGGTGTGCAACAAATATAAATTTGGACAAAACTGATGCCCGATCAGTTGCAAATATTAGCAAAATAAAGGTATGACACCCAAAGACAAACACACGCTATTTTGGAAACAATGATGAGACCATATGTGCTGTGGAGGAGATTTTAGAAAACCAGGACGCCATTTTCTTCCGTGATAGGATTGCAAATGCATAAGCATCTTTGGACTAAGTGCACTGATGTCAAGGGGGACTATATTGAAAAATATCCAAAAACTGTCTTGTTTATCCAACTCCTCCTGATTCAGGCTTAGAATATTTTAACGACCTTTTATATGAAAAATTTAAACTAGCATCTTTTCTTTTCGCATATATGAAGTTTATTTCTAAACAATAATTTTGGGAATTGGTTGATAGATTTTGTTCAACCTCAGTGTTATTTAATACCGTAATAGTTTAAACAGAATTGTATGTCTTTACCTACTGATAAAATCTGTTGTTGGTACTTTTACTATAAACTAGCAGCCATACCCAGCTGGTCAATTAGAAAAAGCTGGTCAATCAGAAAAAGCGTTCAATTAGAATGGCGCAAAAACAGCATCAAGTTTAGATGTAACAAAGTCTATCTTCTTTAATTACTTTAAAGTACTTTCATTAAAAAACATTTTTAACTGAATACAGTCAGTGATATAATAGAAATAGTCTGTATTTATTCAATCGAAATTAGCCGAAGACATGAAAGGGTAAAATAGGCAACATGAAGACCCACTTCAGACCACAATTATTTTGGAGTTTTGAAATTCAATTTGTCAGTGTGCTACCAGGGATGTAAAAGAAGATAAATTTATAAAACAAATTGTTAAGTTTGATGAAAATTGATTGAAATATCAACGAAAAATAAAAAAAAAACCAGTAAAATCGCCATTTTTCGCTATTTACGCGGGTTTTCATTATATGGGTGGACTCAATTATCAAGTTAAATGACTGTTAAACAATCAACTTATTGTTGGCTACAATTGAGTGAAGTTTGTATTAGATTGCTTGAAAATTGAGGGAGTTTTTTAGTTTAAAATTTGTGTTGAAATCAGCCTCAGTTTTCGTTTTTATCACTGGATTTTCATTGATGCTGACCATTTTAATATCAAATATTGATGGATCGTATATATGAGTTTCACATGGAGGTTAAATATGATCTCAAGCCCGGAGTAGTCTCTCAAGACACGTAACCTACCGAAAAAATTCGTTGTCTTTTTACGGTAGTTTTTTGATTCGATCGTCATTCTAATAAATAAATTTGTAAACTAAGAAAGGCCATACCCAGATTTTCAATCAGAAAAAAAATGTTCAATTAGAATGGAGCAAAAACAGCATCATGTTTAGATGTAACAGAGTCTATCTTCTTCAATTACTTTAAAGTAATTTCATTAAAAAAAAACATTTTGAATTAATGCGGTTACTGGTATAAAAGAAGTAGTCTGTATTTATTCATTCGAAGTTAGCCGAGGACATGAAGGGGTAAAACAGGCAACATGAAGACCCACTTCAGACCACAATTATTTTGGAGTTTTTGAAATTCAATTTGTCAGTGTGCTACCAGGGATGTAAAAGAGATATATTTATAAAGCAATTGTTAAGTTTGATGAAAATTGAAAGATCAACGAAAAAAAAAAAAAAAACCAGTAAAAATCGCCATTTTTCGCTATTTACGCCAGTTTTCACTATATAAGGTGGACTCAATTATCAAGTTAAATGACTGTTAAACAATCAACTTATTGTTGGCTAGAGTTGGCTGAAGTTTGTATTAGTTTGCTTGAAAATTGAGGGAGTTTTTAGTTTAAATTTGTTTTGAAATCGATTTGTGTTGAAATCGATTTTTCGTTTTTTTTGGTTTTCGCTAAACGCAGTGGCGTAGAAATAAAAATGAGGTATAGTTGAGCTCGTCATGATGTAAGTAACCTACATACCGAGTTTGAACGAAATCGGAGGAAAAAAATTTGAATTTATCGATTTTGATCGGCTTTATCGATTATTGATTTTTTTAAAATTATCGATTTTTTTACGCTAAGAACCTATCTCTTACATTGTACAATGTATGTGCCAAGTTTGGTTCAAAAATCGGTTGATGGATCTCAAGTGAAAAATATCACACACACACACACACACAGATATCCTCTGTTTTATATATATATATAATATATATATATAATATATATATAAAATTAATATATGGTATTTATTGTAAAAATATTTTTATATATTTTTTTTTGAAAAATATTTTGGGGTTAAATATTTTCCCAATTTTTTTTTAAAAAACAGAAACTAAAATCCTAGTAAAATTTCTTTTGAACACAAATCTTATGTTTTTCCACGCTTTTCCACCTCCTGGTTTGTCGTTCAAGAACGAAGAAAAAATTTTTGTTTATTTTTTTTTTGATGAAAGGTAATTTCCAAACGCCTATTATTATCATCTAATATTTACAATTCTAAATCAAATTTATTATAAAAACCAGGTTGTATAGAAACATTTGTGTTATTTATGAATATACGTTTATATATTGGAAGAATATATTTTTTTGTCCAAAATTTTTAAAACAAAAAATTTCAAAAAAAACTTCAAATATTACGTAAATTGACGTTGCCTTGGTTCTTTTTCAAATTTAATGCAAAAAAAAAAAATTGACATTTTTGAAAAAATCAATTAAAAACATTATTCCAAATCACTTATCATAAAATATATTACATATATCGACAACTCATTTCGATTATAAAGGATTATAAAACTCAAATTGTGTGTGTGTATCTGTGTGTGTGTGTGTTCGTTTATACTATATAATTTCCTACATTTTTCAACCGATTTCAAAAAAATTCTTTTTTTTATAGTAACTTTTCTATTTCTTTTAATTTTTTCTTTATTTTTTTATTCAAATGCTTTAAAAATTCCATTTAAAAGACAATTGTGTTTTAAATTTAAAGCCTATTCAATCGGTAGACTTTCATAAAAATTTTCAAAACAATATTTTGTTTCAATGTTTAAAATTTTTTGACCAATTCGTAAAAAAAAAAAAGGTCTTTTGCAATTCCGTCAACCTGTAAACAATTTCGTTGTCAATTTTATTTTTCAGTCTTTTTTTTTATGGTCCCATATAAAATCTATCTCTTACTGTTACAATCCCGGGCAACGCCGGGCTCTCACTTTATCAGTACTAAAATGGAATGCAAAATATACTAAAGAAAAAAAATAAACCCTCAAAAGAAATTCACATAGTTCAAAAAAAAAAAAATTCCACGTCTTTTTTTTGAAGGAAATTATATTGTCAAATTTCGAAATGGTCAATTCTAATTTTTCTATTTCTCTATTTATACCAGAGCGAATAGACGAAATTTTACACAATTCGTTAGTTTTTAAAGAAAATCTTCAAAAAAGACCCGTTCATGCTATTATAGAAATAGAACCACATTATTTTTCTAAAGGTCATACCTATAATAGATAATCAAACAATGAAATTAAGACGAACCGGTTTATTTTCCAAACTACTTGAACATACAACAATATTTCCAAGATCTAAACTCTCCCATGAAATTTTAAATTTATCAAATTTAAAAGTTCCATAATTTTTTTAGAAATTACATGGTAGAAAATTATTATTTAAGTGGCTCCCGAGCCTTGTAATTGGAGAAATTTGAACTGTAAAAAAAAAAAAAAAAAAAAAAAAAATAAATATAATTACCAAAATAAATAAAATAAAATCTTTGTCAGAATGAATTTTATTTAAAAGAAGATAATTTGGAAAATAATTTGGAGAAATAATTTATTTGGACGATGACAATGCAATTTTTTCATTTCTGATTTTGAATTTTTAATAAAAGACAATAATTTGGTGATTTACTAATTTTTTGCTAATGACAGAAGGCATAAAAAAAAATTTAAAACCATATGTTTTTTTCGAAGATTCATTTATTCAAAAAACACAAAATTAATCTTTTTTTCAAAATTCTAAAATAAGCATTTTAATTATTCCGCCATTTTGAATTTTTCCCCAATATTAAATCCGCATTCGATCATCCTTGTTTTAAAAATACATAATGAAACATTTACTATTAACAACATACACATTTATAATATATATATATATATATATATATATCAGAACTATTCCTTATTTGCTGTAATGTGCAGTCAGAAAAGACAAAACCTGTCTGGACAGCAGAAATGTATTTTTAATATATTTCAATTCAATATGATTTTATTTTATATTTGTGTCTTAAATGTTCATATATACAACGAATTTGATAATTTTGGAAAAGAAAAATTGAAAATAACTAAGTCTAATTGTTTTTCCTTTTTAAAAAAAATTTTTTTATTTGTCGGATTCTGTTAAATAACAATATATTTTGTTGATCAAATCCTGAAAGAAACCACTTGAGCATCAAATGGATCCGTGTAAAAATAAAAAATGATTTTTGAGAAATTTAAATATGTTGAATTAAAATATATTCGTATAAAAATATTTATATATATTTAAACCTATTGTTCCTTTTATTTAAAAATTTTCAATGAATATATTATAATATATATATATATATATATATATATATATATATATATATATATATATATATATAAAATAATAAGTATATAAATTCCATTTATTATGAATCTTTTTTATATATTTTTTATTAAAAATGCATTAGATAAAATTTTTAGAATATGGCTGAAAAATTCTTGCAATATTTATATTTTAAATTTTATGTGTGTTTACTATATTATGTTGATTTGAATAAATAAATATATATATATATATATATATATATATATATATATATTATATATATATATAAAATTTCAAAATATGTGTGTACATGTATTTGCTTTGTGTTTGTATATATATATAATTCACGTTATTTTTTTGTTTATTTATTTTATTTTTTTACAATTATTTTATTTATTTGTAAAACCACCAATGATATTATATCTAATATTTTTTATAATCTTTTTTGGTTTATATATTTTTATTCAATTTTTTATATACACAATAAATATATTTATTAATAATGTGATTTATTTTTTTAAATAATTGTTAAAAAATAAAAAAAGTAATTAAAAATACAATATTAACACAAAACGTTTATTTTCATTAAATTTTCAGAAAAATATTTTTACGATATATAAAAAAAAATTTTTCCAATATTTTTAAATTAACAATTTGTGCATTTTTTTTTTTTTTTTTATTCATTTTTTTTATCCTTTTTCAATAAACGTCAGTTCGAAATATAAATTTTTTTAAATTTAAATTTAATTTTTATTTTATATTTATAAAATATAAATATATATATATTTATAAACGTTTTTATATATATATGTATATATGGATTTATTGAGAAAAAAATATTATACTTTTTTAGTTTTAATGTGGATTTATTGAGAAAAATATTAATTTGTTTTACGAATTTCACACGTGTTTCTGGTCTGGTCTCGCAACCGTCTTCAGGTGAAAGTGGAGATTTTTACATATTATTAAAAATAATTAATTTTTCTTCATGTTCAATGTGGAATATTCTCGATATGAGACATTCTGTTTGTGTGTTGGCAATCCGAATTTTCTTTCTAGAATTGTCAATGAAGAGTTCTGCGTGAAGGGTCATAAAACAATTAAGGTTTGTCCAGCGAGTAGTTATCGGCATTTAATCTTTTAATGTTTTAGTGACCTCTATGTGCTCTTGGATCTGTTTCTATTTTGGCGTGTTCCTGTCAGCATGCGTGTATATATGCGTGCGTATATTTCCTTACTACGAGGAATTCGTAAACTTATTTGTACTTATACACGCATACACACACATACACATACACACTATCCCACCACAAGTAGTCAGTACACACACACATATACACACATATTTCCCAAGCTACATGGAACCAGTACACACACACACACACACACACACACACACACACACACACACACACACACACACACACACATCCGTCAACATCCGCATATAAACATAAATGTATGTATGTGTACATATATATATATATATATATATGTCTCCCGTGTCTCCCGTATATGAGTGTGCCATCCATGTGAGCGAGCGATCATTGTATTTGGTCACCCTGTGTGCATGTTTTTTTTTTTTTTTTTTTTTTTGGGGGTTACGATCTATTCAGTTCGGGTTTGAATTTGTCTATAAAGTTTTTTTCCTGTATTTGTAGATACGAGTAATTGTCTGTTTGATATATCGGCATGATATTAAACTTACCCTGGTTACATTTGAAAATGTGTTGTGATACAAAAAGTTTTCTGTTGTCTGTCAATTTTATATTGCTTTTTTTGTAGGGAGACCCTGTTGTTCAGTTGTTGGCTGATGCCTATATATGACTTCTTACATTTTGTGCATTTAAGTGCATAAACTACATTTTTGAGTTGCAGTTTAAGTTTTTTTTTATTGTGAATGTTTTTTTTTGGGTTTTCAAAAGTGTAGGAGTTTCCTTCTATAATGATGTCACAAACTCCACATCTTTTTTTTGCATTTTGTGACTCCTGTATTTTGTGTTGACTAAATTTAGATGAGGTTAATATGTGTTTTAGGTTTCTAGATTGGCGTTTGCTCTTAATTATTTTGGTTGTTTTTTAGTATATTATTCAGTTTATTATTCTTGCTAAGTAAATCTAGATTTTTTGTGATTTCTGGGAATATTTCTGGGTTTTTTTTTGTTGTACGTTGAGACATATGCTAGAGTTTGTTCGACGTTACGTTTCTTTTTTTTTCTAAGTTGGTCTAGAGGAATTTTTTCGCGAGTTCAATACCTTTGTTTATTAGTGTTGTGGGGTAGCCTCGTTTCTTGAGAGTTTTATGTAGTTCTTCTAAGCGGATTTTTCGGAGATGTTTATCAGTCACTATTGTACAAATTCTACGTGCTAGGGAATAGGGGATGGATTTTAGGCAGCTTTTTGGGTGATGGCTCTTGAAATGAACGTATTGTTGGGTGTCTGTGGGTTTGTGGTAGATATCTGTGATTATGTGGTTGTTTTTATTTCTAATGAGTATATCTAAAATGGTAATTCGTTAAAATTATATTCTTGCGTGAATTTGATTTTTTGGGTGTAAGTTTTTTAAGTAGTGTATGGAATTGGTTAATATCACCCCATGATGATTTCCAAAAGATGAAGCAATCATCTAGATATCTTTTTCCAAGATTTAGTGAATTGGGTCTTTATATTTGTCCCATATATTTGTTCTATCTTTTCATAGAGGTTTTCTTCTAGGTAAGCTAATGTTAGGGTGGCATATGTTGGTGCCATTTTTTTGTTCCCATCGCAGTACCTAGGGTTTGGATATAGTTTTTGTTGTCAAATTCAAAGGTGTTATTGTTTAGAATTAGGTCTATACTATCGATAATGAACTCTTTAGTGAATCTCGGATGTAGTATTTCTGGATGTTTTTCAATCCAGAATGAGATCGCTTTTTTTCCCTAGTTCATGGGGTATGTTACTGTATAGGCTACTGATGTCAAAAGTTGCCATAAGCGTTCCCGGATCTACCTTTTGTGGTATGCAGCTAAGGAAATGGATATCGTCTCTGATGTGGCTTTTTAATTTGTTTAGTATATGGTTGCAATATTATGTCTATTAGGTTACTGAGTTTGCTAGTGGGACAGACTGGTCCTGCTACTATGGGGTCTGAATGTAAGGTCACTGGGGTTTGGGATGCTAATGTATTCAGATTTTTTGTATGTATAGCTGCTTTTATTTCACTCGATTTATGAACTTTAGGTAGTCCGTAGAAATTACTTGTTTTTGGTACAAAGTTTATTAGGAAATCCTTCTCTTTTTTGTTAATATTTTTTATTATGTGTTTGTGCAGAGTTTTGTAATTTTTTATATTATAATGTTTTTGTCTATGTTAGTGTCAATTACTTTGTAGCTGTTCCTATCCTCTAGTGTTTCTAGAATTTTTGTTTTATAGTATGTTCTGTCCATGATTACTATAGCGCTGCCTTTATCTGCTTCTTTTTATAATTATGTTATTATTTTTTTTAATGTTCTCTCTAAGCTAGTCTTTGTCTATATGTGAGATTGTCGAATGATTTGGATTTTTCCTGTAGGTCAAGGTTCCAGAGTTTTTTTAAAAAATATATTTATCTCATTGGTATTGTTATTTTTTTTTTGGGAATAAATTGGAAATTTTTAGTGACTCATCTGTACTACTTTTTCGCTATTGTTAAATATTTCTCTTAGTCTCAGTTTGCGTTCAAATTCCTTAATGTCTTTTTTTTTAAGTCTACTATATTGCTTTTTAGGAGCAGGACAGAATTTTAGGCCCAATTTCAGTAGGTTGATTTCGTCATTTGTAAGTGTATATGTAGATAGGTTTATTATTTTTTATTTTTAACAGGGTTTTGTGTCATCTAAACGGGTTTTCTTGTTCGGACTGGGGCTTCTAAAAAAATAATGATTGTTTCTTTTAATATATCTTGGGTTTTCTAAGAGATACCTTCTTCCTGTACATTTTGAGTTTTCTAGCCAGTGAGAGTTTCCTTGGTAAAATTAGGTTTGTTGTTTCTCGATGGCTCTATATAGGTGTGTTGGCTTTGTTTTGTTTAGATGTTCCTAGGTTTTTGTTTTTTATTTATTGTATGTGTTTTTGTAATGTATGTGTGTGTGTATGTGTGTGTGTACTGTTCCATGTAGCTTGGGAAATATGTGTATATGTGTGTGTGTACTGACTACTTGTGGTGGGATGTGTGTATGTGCGTATGTGTGTATGCGTGTATAAGTACAAAAATAAGTTTACGAATTCCTCGTAATATAAAATATACGCACGCATATATATACACGCATGCTGACAGGAACACGCACAAAAATAGAAACAGATCCAAGAGCACATAGAGGTCACTAAAACATTAAAAGATTAAATGCCGATAACTACTCGCTGGACAAACCTTAATTGTTTTATGACCCTTCACGCAGAACTCTTTCATTGACAATTCTAGAAAGAAAATTCGGATTGCCAACACACAAACAGAATGTCTCATATCGAGAATATTCCACATTGAACATGAAGAAAAAAAATTATTTTTTTAATATATATGTAAAAATCTCCACTTTCACCTGAAGACGGTTGCGAGACCAGACCAGAAACACGTGTCGTGAAATTATGTAAAAACAAAGTATAATATTTTTTCTCAATAAATCCACATTACAACCAAAAAACGTTTGCGGCACCCTCTTCTTTTTAATATATATATATATATATATATATATATATATATATATATATATATATATATATATATATATATATATATATATATATATATATATATATATATTGGTAAATAATTTTAAAGTTATGAAATTATATATTTTAATTTTTATAAATATATTTTTATAAAAAAAAGAGATAAAAATAATTATTTATTTAAAAATATGATTCCAATTTGGTAAGTTTTTAAGATTTCTCACAATAAAAAAAATTTATATAAAAAAAATAAATATAATCCTTTAAATTAAATTGAGTTTAAATTAAAAATACTACCGTTCCATCTTCAAGCGATTTTTGGAATAATATATATATATATTTATATGTTTTTAAAATTTATATAAATCTCCATTGGTAACAAAAAAAAAAAACGATTGTTTAAATTTTTCCGTGTGAATATTTAATAGGGTATATTTATATTTTTAAGAATTTTATATACATATATTTCATGATGTCAAGTCGGAGAATGGTGGGGTTCTAAAAATGAAAATCGGAAGATGTAATTTTTTCGTCTAGTTTGTTTGTAATGGAAATTTTTTATTTATTTTATTTTATTTTATTATGATTATTTCGTAACGTTTGTTTTTGACTTTTAAAAAAATTTAGAAAAACATTTTTTTAATTTATTTTTTTTAAAAATTTGGTCTATGGATTAAACTAAGATTTATCATATATTATATATGTTTTGTTTCTATTCTAATAGAAAATTATTTGAATATCCTACTATTTTTGATGATTGGGCTATTTGTTAAACAAATAATATTTATATATTTTTTTTTTTTTCTAATAATTCAAACAAAATCTGATGATGTCTACAAAAACCGTTAACTCGTGTCTATTATTTAATAGATTATTATTATTTAAAAAGTTTAATAATGTGCAATTTCATGGAAACACAAAATTTACTGGGTCATCCCAAAATTTAGAATGTTCTTGTTTTCAATAATTTTAAAAATTATTTGATCATTTTTTACATGATTTGATTGTTTCCTTGAAATCTTTTAAATGTATTGATATAAGAAAAAAATTTTATTTACAAAATATAACAATAAAATACCAATTTAAAAATATATTTTATATTATTTATTTTAATATATATTATTTTTTTTAAAAATATTTTAAAACAAGTTAAAATAAAAATTAAAAAACGTTATTCCAAAAAAATAGTTCTTTAATTTATAGAATGAGTTTTTTTTTATGATTTTATTTTTTAAATATATATATATTATATTGTCCATTTATATATATTTTTTAAATATGAACCTCTTATATATCCTTTTTGTCATCATATTTTAAATAATAATTATATATATATATATATATATATATATATATATATATATATATATATATATATAATGTATTTTTTTAGATAATAGATATATTTTTTTTTTAAATATATACATATATATATATCAAATAAATATGATTTATATATATATTAAAAATATATACAAACATATATATACATATATATATATTTATATAAAAAAAATTCCAAGAAGATAGAATCCAGGTAGAACTATATGTCCAGGACATATATATATATATATAATAAAAAGGCTTAAACACTAATATTACATGGTCATAATTTATTCCACTGGAATCGTAAATACGATCCAATTCATCAGACCTACAAATTCAAAAAAAAACACAAAAAAAAAACTCCTAAATAAAAAATAAAATTTAGTGAGAGTGTATGTATGAGAGTGTGGGACGAATGTTATTAAAAAAATGAAAATTATTTTTTTGGGTAACAGACGAGAAGAAGAACAGGAAGGTCTAAAGATGAATGGGATTACAATTTAACAGAGAGAAAGTTTTTAAAAAGGGGAGTCAAAGACGGTTTTAAGTGAGAGAGAAATATGAATATTCTCGGATGTCTAAAATACATTAAAGATATAACCGAAAAAGATACATTTTGTGGTGACATACATACACAATAGACGATCTAATCTTAAAGATCAGAAGAAGAGGGAGGAGGAAGAAAAAAAAAAAGAAGAAAAATGTGGGGGAGAGAGATGGGGGGGGGAAACTAAAACCGAAGAGCATTTATAAAAAAGGCCGCTGTGTAATAAGAAAATTTGACAAAATAATATCGACTACAGGTTACAAATCAAATATAAACATATAAAAAAAAAAAATATAACGAATATTCTAATCTAGCAAGGACCTATATTTCTATGTTCAAAAACATGCATATACACACATACACAACAAATATATTTTACATATATACATATATATATACATATATATATATTTATATACATATATATATATATATATATATATATATATATATATCCATATATATACATACATACATATATATATATATATACATACACATACATATATATATATATATATATATATAATGTTTGACACACACATAATTTACATATATAAACATACATCCATACATATATAATTCCTACATATATATATATTTATACACATATATACATATGGACATACATATACATATAAACCTTACATCTCCATAAATATAAAAGACACATGATCTAATTATTATAAAAATCATATCCCTTTATCTATCCGTCTAACTATACATACATATATATAAATATACGCTATATATAGATATATATATGTACACATGTTACACATAACATACACACATATAAACATTAAATACATACACATCTACCTACATATACATACATCCATATATATATATATATATATATATATATATATATATATATATATTTCATAAATATATCCATATATACAAATCCATTTTTATACAATATTTTAATATAAAAAATTTGTTCCAATAATTGGTTTTAAATACTTAGAAACTACCATTTCGTATAATGAAACTTCAATCTAGTTTAACCCTATTTATTAAATAATTATATTTATAAATTTTTTATCCAATATTATAAACAAAATGTATGAATGAAAATGTAGTATACGATTAAAATAATCTTTCCTGAAAGGAAAATATAAAACCAAATAAAAATTATATAGGTATATCCGCTTTTGATTTTTTACATTTTTATAAATATAGATTCTATTTTAGATATATATACCTCAAAAATCAAATTTTTTTATCCAAACACTTGGGTTATATAGTGGATAAGGGAATATATCAACATTTTTTTTATGAAGATATTTATCAAGAGCTAGAACCCCTAGTTTCAGTTCCAAGATAATATATATTATATCTTTGTATGGTTAAAAAAAATTATATTATTAAAGATAAGAATCAAGATGAGTTGCTAAATCTTTATTTAAGATATTTTCTAAATTTTTCATGAGAAAACATTTTAAAACATAAACACCATTGCTTTAAACGTGTTGTCACTTTTTTAGTTCCATCTTGGTTCAATAACAATCAAAACATTTCATTTTAATGGAATGACTATTATGTTTATTATGTTTATTTCTATATATATCATTGTATAGGTTTATGTGATGAAATAATGTATTTAATTTTTTTTTTTTGATTTTGAGACAAAATTTTTAAATTTTATTTTTAAATTTATATATAGATATATGTTTTATTTGCAATATATTTGAATTTGTTTTTAAGGTTAAATTTCATGTATATATAAAAGAATATTATATATGTATATATATAATATTTATAAATGCATATTTATTTTGAACAATGATTCATAAAATATTTCCCAGATACACACAACATACATCACACATACTAGAATAGGAATTGTAGAAAGTGAGAGATCGGTTTAGAATGAGGAAATTAAAACTTAGATTTATTCATTTATATATATATATATATATATATATATATATATATTTTAAATGTCCCAATGATATTAAATTATTATCGAGAATATAAGTTTTTTTATTAATATTTCAAAAACTGTCCAATCAATTCACACAAAATGTTCACATTAAAATTTTTTTTCCTGACCTTTTCAATCACTGAAATGTAAACAAACTGGCGCCATATTTGTTTATCATTATATATATATATATATATATATATATATATATATATATAAAATGAATAATTTGTAGTGGTTCCAACGAGAAAAAGTATGTATATTAAAAAAAATAATAGAAGAAAAAGCAAAAACGTTTTTTGAAAAGTAATGTGGATTTATTTATATGAAAAATTTTTATGCTTTGTTTTCCATAATTTTGCTACACTGGTTTTGGTCTTCAAATGACCGTCTTCAAAAAATCAAAGTTTTACATTTCCACATATTATTAAAAATAATAAATTTTTTCCTTATTTTATATATATATATATATATATATATATTCCAATTCTAGTTTTTTTCGCAAAGAGACGACAGTGGAACGCGAATCAGAATACTTTTCTTTATCTTCTATAATCTTCAAATATTCAAATGTAATGTCAATCGACATCTTTTGATATCTTGATCTATTTCCGCGTCCTTTTCTCATCCTCTCCCCAGACACGCCTCTTTTTTTTTTTGTTCTCTATGGAAACCCCTTGCAAAAAAGTGGCACCACCGCAAAAAATTTTTTAATATGCTTTAAAAAAAACCTTCTGTGTTAAATAGTACGACATATCACTGAAATAATTACTATCTTTAAAAATTTCTTAAAATTTAAAAACAAAAATTGGTTTTAAATTACCTATAAACATTTGATAATCCGTAAAAATGAAATCAAATTCCATCATACAATCCTGACGAACATCCATGAACGTTCACAAATTTAAAAGCCTTGATAAACCAATGATTTGCTTTTGTTTATAAACAGGCTCAGCAAAACAATCCTATATTGTCTTGATAAATTTCACCAGAGGACGAAACGTGTCGGTTAAGTATAGTTTTTCCTCTTGTCTCTTTTTATTCGTTTTCTCTGTTCTTCAGATACACTCAACAGACGTAATATAAAAGATAGAGAACATTACTTATTTGATTTCCGTAAAGTTTATTTGAAGTCTCAAAAGGTGGGAAAAAATTTTACACACTCAATATAGTTGTTATTCTATGTTGTTCAGCATTCGTTATTTTTCGCTACCCGTGTTTCAATGTATATTAAACCGAGTGTTTTTTTAAACGTAGCTTAGACGTGGTACAAGGCCGGAGAAACGGAACATTCAACGAGGAACGAACTCTCCAGTCGTAATTAATCTTTAATTTTTTTATAACCATTACACCACGGCGATGACTTTTTTTTTGATTTTCTTTTTCTAGAGACGTCTGCAAAAGGCCGTAAATGCAAAAAACCCAAGAAAAGAAACCGAACTCACCATTCAACTGTAATTGTAACCATTACACCACGTAAAAGTGCCAATGTTTCAACCTGTATTATCGAAAAATACATTTTATTGGATTCTATAGGATTTAGGATAATAGCTTAATCTATAGTGACTTAGGGTTTCGGGGTTAAAATGAACACTTGATATATCCACGTCAAGAAGATTAATGAAGGTTGATAATGACGAGAAAACACACGAGTAATTTTAACAAAACAAGATAAGGAATTCATTTACAAGTTTACACGCTTGAAGTTATTTCAGTAGCTCGTTTCAGGAAAATAAATCCTGCATTTTAAAAGACCGTTGTTTTTAAACAATTTGTCATGAAGTAGAAATGTTCATAAAACAGATGAAATGATGTTCAAAAAAAAATTTTAAAAAAAAAACAACAAATTTAAATAGTTTTTTTTCCATTAAATGTTATATAAATGCATATTTTTCAAAAAAGTAGATGAAGAGAATTTAAAAATTTTTTAAATTTTATTTTTTTTTGAAATAAAAATCTTTGAGGGGCCATGTGTATATTAATAAATAATATAATTAGAATTAATCTGACACTGGCAAAAGACTAAACGCTGGATACGTGAACCAAATGAAACTTTTCACATGACATCAAGCCCTATTCTCCATTTGATTTAATTTTTTTTTCCCTATTTTATATCAAAAAGCATTTCTACATAGACACGAAACTTTAAAAAATTTTTTTTTTTAGGTTCAACAGAAAATATAAAGTAAAGAAATTTTTGCAATAGATATTCATGAAAATTTATTTTTTAATCAATTCGAAAGAGTTTATCTTTGTGCAATCAATGTTTTCATTTGTCTAAAGAAACTTTCACATAGACTCGTGAATTTGCTTTCCTTTTTTAATCAGTTCGCCGGCCAATCTTTGTGCAATCAATGTTTTCATTTGTCTAAAGAAACTTTCACATAGGCTCGCGAATTTCTTTCCTACTTTTTCCTCAGCTCACCCGATTTTAAAAAGAGTTGGTGAAGGGAGTTATTATTATTTCGTGCTCACCACGGTTCTGCATAACTTCACACTGCAGATTTTTATAATAAGTCTAATAACTTTAATAAAACATTTTGAAACGACCTAAAGATTTAACTCAATTTTTGTTTTGACGTCTAAATTAATCGTTTAAAATTTGACAAGATTTGGGGTTTACAGGAGAGAAGATAATGGAATGGCCATCATCAAGTCCCAATCTGAATCCGATCGAAAATCTATGGTCAAATGTGAAGATGAAATTATATGAAGGTGACAAACAGCATAAAAGCAATTAACTTATATAAATAATTAAAATCAACATGTCGTAAATTGAAACTGCTGATTTAAAAATGTAACAAAATCAACAGACAATAGGTTAATCCTCCATGAATCTCGTACATTCATAATTGCTCATGGCCTATCAAATGTAAACAAATGACGTCATATATTAAGAAATGGACAAAGTCCGACAATTTATTAAAGACATTTTTTCATGGAAGATTGAAGTTTATAAGCAGTAAATTCAACCGAACGATCCTTTGTGGCCAAGCGGTTAGGCACGTCAAGCTAAATGACGATTCCGTATAGGATGCAGGTTCGAATCCTGTCAAAGGACGAATATTTTCTATGAAAATTTCTCGGACATTCAGGCCAGTAAATGTTATTTAATACTATTTATTATAAACAGAGCATTTACTTGTATCTATAAAAAGAATGTTAAACATAAAAAATGTCTTTAATAAATTCTCGGACTTTGTCCATTTCTTAATATATATATATATATATATATATATATATATATATATATATATATATATATATATAAAAAATTTTAAAATAAGGTATGCTATGTTTATGGATAAAAAATCTATGACAGCAAAAATATATCCATAGTAGAAAATGGATCAGCTGAAGTAAAAATTAACAAAAGGCTCCAGAGGCAGATATGCAATGTGGTTGGCCCTGCCCTGGGGTCTCGTCTACAGTCATTTTCTCACAGACGCGCCGTCGCCTCCGTCTGTCTGTTCTACAAATACTTTCATGGAAATTGCTCCGAGGAGCTGCATTCGCTGGTTCCCAGACGTCATGAGTTCCAGCGCCCTACGAGGCTGGCATCCCGCTCTCACCCCTTCACTGTCGAAACTCCTAAATGTAGCCGTCTCTTCTACTCTAATAGCTTCATGTCCCGCACCTCTCGCCTGTGGAACTCCCTTCCCTATTCTTGTTTCCCTGTGAGCTATAATCTCCAGCTATTCAAGTGTAATGTCAATCGACATCTCCAGTTGCCTTGATCTATCCACTACCCTTCTCCTCATCCTTTCTTCTATCACTCCTATCTGATCTTGCTCTAAATTTTCTGTAACCCCTTGCGTCCTAGTGGCTTCCCGCCTTGCTTGGGATGAAATGCTTAAAAAAAAATCTATTGATAAAAGTTGATCGCTTTTATTTCGAAAAAGGCTCACTATATTAAGATGTAAATACTTCAAAGAGTTATCATATATTTTTCTTATTTGTTGTATTATAGGTGTTGATCAATTGCAGATGATTTTATTAACATGCTATTGAAATCAAAAGTGAGTTTCCCGTTTTGCGTAATAAATTCAGACTGTAGTTTTTTATAATAAATTTAATAAAACATTTTGTGACGACCTTAAACTGAAACTTGGTTTGGACATGTGAATTAATCGTCTAAAATTTGACGAAAAATTGTTCAAAGCAAATTTAAGTTATTGAGGTTGATGTGATTTGCATAACAACGTCAGTATAGTCAGGACTGTATCCATTGCATATCGCAACATAATGTTCTACGCATGGCATCACTTGCATTCGAGACACGTACATTAATATTAGAATTATTGGGTTTCTAATAAAATTCCAGGAAATTAATCAAACGTTTCTATACTGTAACTAATAAAATGAAATTTCTTGATAAGAACAGGCGACAGTTAAAATCACGCGAGCGCAAACTTTAGGAAAATTAGACAATGTTGTTTTTTTCATAAGTTTCATTTGTATATGCCGCAACATATATATCGACGAGAAAGACGTAATAAAACGCTCAATAGACGGTCTTTATGTCTTATTTAATCTTTTAATCAAATTTTTTCTGTTTATGCTACACACACATACAAACACACACACAGATATATATGTATGTATGTATGTATGTATGGGTAAAATGTATGGCAAAGTGGAAAGTTTCCTTCATCGAGCTAAGTTTGTTATGCTGGCACGACTACACATGTACATGGACGAGAGATGCTGGGATTTTTAGAATTTTGGGGCGAATTTATTTTTATATATATCTAGCTGATTTCATATAGAGTTTTTTTTCCGCCATGACGTTTGTAAGTCAATATATATATACATACATATATATATATATATATATATATATATATATATATATATATATATATATATATATATATATATAATATCTCATTAGTATCTATCTATCTATCTATATAAATATATATATATATATATATATATATATATATATATATATATATATGAAGAAATAGGTTTGCCTGACGATTGCATCTAGCATGAAAGAGCCTGTCTTCTCTTAAGTGTTGACTTAAATGTTCAAAATTTATATTTATATATATCAATATTCAAATGTATCCATGTTGTCATGAAGTTAAGAGCAGTCGATCTTAACGTTTATTCCAACGTAATTTCAATAGAATCAAAATAAATAGAATAACATGTATTTTTTTTTTCTTATAATTTTATAATTTTAAACTTAATAGAGATTAAATTTAGATTTAAAATGGTTAATTTTTTTTTTTTGAAATATTCTGTCGCCTGTAGTGTTGTTTGATAGTTCACTGTTATATTTACATACGCTCTATCTATGATATTGGGCACTTTGTCACATAAACTTAGCAAACCTTAAAACTATATTTTTTCATATATATATATATATATATATATATATATATATATATATATATATATGTGTGTGTGTGAAAATATATAGAAAATAGGAAGGAACTGGTTAGGTAAATAATCCAAAGTTCTTTAGTATTTTTGTTATTATTTTTAAAAAATAGTGCTCGATACAAAAGTAGAGCATAAATATAATTATTTATTTAAAAATATGATTCCAACACGCTACATAAGAGTTCTCATGTTTAAAAACAACCCTTTATGAAGTCGTCAAAAAACAAATGTTAGCGATTTACGACAGTTTTTATATACACAAAACCCATTCAGCAAAAATAAATAAATAAATCTCCATAGACGCTAAACCAGACTAGGCGCTGTCATCTTCCGCTTTTAATTTTAGACACCCCAACCTTACTGTGACTTGACATCTGTTGAATGTAACTGAGATATTGATACAAATTATTAACACATTACGCCCCTTTTTCTTTAAACAATTGCTCTAGCCGTTACCATAGAAATTTTGATTTCAATAATGAATATGCTTATAAAACACGTAAATTTCAGGAATTAGTTATTACCAAAAAAATTTCGCTTGAAGATGGAACAAAGCTTAGTACTTTGATTCAATTTAATTCAAATAATTATATTGATGTTTTCGGCTCTTGTTTTGAAACATGAGAACTCTTATGTAGCGTGTTGGAATCATATTTTTAAATAAATAATCATATATATATATATATATATATATATATATATATATATATTTGTGATATATTTATAATGATTTATAAGATTTTTTTATTTTTTCATTTTCGTTAAAATGATTTAAGATAATTTTTTACTACTTGAATACTTTTTTTTATTTAATATTTTTATTGTGTTCTATTTAAATCTTTTTTTTTAATGTGGACAAATATATTTTAAAAAAGTGAAGGATTAATGGCAAATATTTTTGTTTGTTTTGTTACAAAAAATACATTTATTTTCAAAAACATTCTAAATAATTCATTGTCCAGAAAAAAATCTCTTTCAAAATTTTAAAAATTAAATAAAATCAAAACTGTAGTATTGTTTGTCGTTTTTAACGAATAATATATATATATATATATATATATATATATATATATATATATATATATATATATATATATATATATATATATATATTTTCCTTTAAATTAAGTATGTGTTTTAAACCTTTTCATAGTTTATATACATATGTAATGTGTGTATGTTTTTTGTTTTGTGGTAAGTTCCGGACCCGGAAATGTCTGATTTTCCCTTGTGTAAATAAAGTCCGAGATGGGGAAATAAGATTAGACTTAATCACACCGTTCATTTGTATAAATTATAAATGAATGACGACAGCCAATGAACGGGTGATACCTTTTCATTTCATTTCTTTTTCCGAAAAGGTCCTTTGCTAGAATCCGGTGTCTTTTGCGACCCATCCCCCCAACCCGACCCCTACTTCCCTAGTCTTTCTCAGTCCGTCTCCTGCCAAACTTCCTTTTCGCAGTCATTCAACGTTTTCTTTGCCACAAGGAACGACAACAAATAAAAGAAAAGTAAATAAACAAATCAGTAAAACGGACAGAGACGACCGGCTCGAGTTTTAATGTCTGACTGAAGCTTTTTTTTTTTTTTTTTGGTTCTATTTTGGAAATCGAATGAAATAGACAAAAGTAAACATTCTTCGTCAGTTTTGGCTCCACAAAAAAAAAAAAAAAAAAAAAAGTGATGCAAATGTGTTAGTTTTTGTGCCGATTTTCGGAGATGAAGAACCGACTTGAATAACAAAAAGCGGCTCAAGATTTCTGTGTTCGTTGGGAAGGAAATATTCCTGTCCACCATGAAGACGTGACGTTAGAATGCCAAGACAATTTTAAAAGATTCGATTAAAAGCCATGTGCAAGTCTCTTCAGGATGTGGATGATCATGGCTTTCCACAACTTTCTATCTTTTACATATATTATTATATTTGTGGCCTAAAACCATCGTTGCGCCCAGGATCGTCACGTAGGTGGCTGGCTACACCCACTTTTACCTTCCATATAACCTGTGTGTATTAAATTCCTCAAGCGCTCTGTGAATGCATGACAACTAACAGATTAAGAAGAAACTTGAAATGTAGTTCTACAGAAGGATGCTGAGAATACCACGGACTGAACATGTGAGCAACGATGGAATTTTTGAGTAAATGGAAACTAAAAGGAAACTTATAATTAACACACGGAAGAGAGTGTTGAAATCAGTAGGGGACATAATAAGAAAATATTGCTTGGACAATTTGATAGTCATAGATTTGACTGAAGGCAAGAGGGACAAAGAACAACAACGCATAAAACAACAAGCTTGTGTTAATGGATGGAGGAACAGGATTTAGGAGAGATAACAAAAAGACTAGATTTATTAAGAGCTACAAAGGACGAGAATTTGTGGAGAGCCATGATCGCAGATGCCTTGAAAGGATATAGAAGAAGAACAAGAAGAAGAAGAAGAAGAAGAAGGAGTAGGATGAGGAGAAGAAAAAAGAGAGATGCTAAAGAAGGGCAAGAAGACAAAAGAAAAAGTGGAGGGGGAGAGCAACAATAATAATAATAATAATTTGCAAGTCTGATGAATGAGATCGTGATTACGGTTCCATTGTTAAAAAATATAACCATGGAATATTAGTGTTGGAGCCAAAAGGATCCACCTAATTTGCATAGTGGAGTACCGACCATATAAATATAGTTGGTACCGGGAAGGGAGGAATCAAGAGATTCAACCAGAGACTCTGCCCGACTGCGACTCAGTCACACATTCTCCAGGAACGGTCTTACCAGGAATATACAAAAGACTATATGTAAATATTGTGTACACTTTCTTGTTTCAATACATTTTGTTCTAAGTACATTTTGTGTTGCATTATTATTCCATGCATTAGTCAAGTTTCAAAATATATATATTATAAATATAATTGATTTAAATATATATTTTTTTCGCTTGAAAAAAAACGTCAACCATGTTTCAAAAATTGAAGCTTTTAAAAAAATAATTAATTTTGGAATTTAATTAAAGATAACAGTTCCATTTCATTCTCAAGCCAATTTTTTTAATGGAACTCAAATTACTGGGTTTTAAAGACACAGCTAAAATCATAATTCATCTTTCGCAAGGTTCTTCTTGAATCTACTTTACACTATCTTATATGTCATTGGTAGGTGATTATATCTAAATTTTTTTTGTTCATTTTCTTATTAGTTACGTTTTGGTATGTATCAGTAAACCTTTACGATTTTGTTGAACCGTTTAAAAAAATTTTTTCTTTTTATACACACACACACACACACACAAATCACACAAGATTTTATATATTTATAAATATATAAATATATATATTCTATATATAATATATTTATTTATCATCTAATCATTGAGAGATAAAGCATTTGTAATTATGAGCCTTCAAATAAAAGTTTTTTTTTTTTTATAATAATTCAAAGTTTGCTTTTAATTTATTTTTTAAATTTAATATCCTTTTTGTATATAAAAAATATTTGTTAATTGAAAAAAATTTTTTTATTAAAATTAATGTTTTTTTTTTAAAGAATAAAATTAAAATCTTATAATTTAAAATTTTTTTTATTTTTTTGTTAATTTGGAAATAATTTACCGGCCTGAATGTCATTTCATTTTTTTTAGAAAATATTTTTCAGTTGACAGGTTTAATCTGAGATTTTATCAACCGCAATTTTTTTTTAACGTTATTTACTATAAATATTTATATTTTTAAAATTTTATGAATTAAACATAAAATTTTTTTTTCCAAAGTATTTATTTATATTTGTACAAAATTCACTAAAAAATATATCTATTTATCTCTCTTTTCTCTAATCTCTCTTCATTATATATATATATATATATATATATATATATATATACCCATATATATGTATATATTTATCATTTTCAAGCCTGTACTTGATTCAAAAATCGTTTCATACAACAATCGCTACCATTAAAAAATTTTTTCCCTTCAGTTTCCATTTTGGAGAAGATTTTGGATGCTGATGTTGTTACATTTTTCTGTTGATGCTGAATATTTCACAGTGCGAATTTTTTCTTCATTTCTATATATTTAAAATAAATAATATGTTACGAAAAAAAAAAAAACTAAAATAAATGTTTGACAAAAAAAATAATATATTTAAAAAAGCAATTTGTAACTGGAAAAAAAAAATGAAAAAAGAATTTTAACAATTGGAATAATCCAAAACACCCAACCCAGTTTGCGGAATCATGTTCACACGTTGAAATTGTCGAAAATCTTGATTTGAATGAGTCAATTGGAGCAAAAAGATATTAATCAAAATTTTTTCCCACTTGAATATGAATGAAATTATCAGATTTTTTTCTTCATTTTATATGCTCAGTTAACATTCGTGTCAACAGCAGAACAAATGGCTCTCACAAATTTCAAGATTTGAATCTTTGAAGCCTATTCGTGGCAGCCATGAAAAGGTTCTAAATTCTGGCCAAATACAAAATTTCTGGGAAAATAAAATTGATTAAAACTAGCTGTTGAAAAAATCGATTATTTCCACTATCAATGGGAGTTTTAATCTGATGAAAATCGGTTTTATTCTTCCCTTATTCATTTGGAACATTTTTTGTAAAAATTTTTTCAATCAAAATTAAAATCTTTTTGCAACATGCAAAATAAATCAACAAATAATATCACACACTAAACACAAACATCCATAAATTCTGCTTTTTTATTTACAGTTTCCATGAAATAAATATATTTTGTAAAAATTTTGTTTCAAAGTTCAAAATTTATAACATATATTATTATCATTATTATTTACAGTGACCTTTTATTGCCTGAAAAAAAATGATAAAAAAAATCAAAAAAAACCTAGAGCTTTATTTTAAAGAAAAAAAAAAAGCAAGTCAAAAGAAATCGCTTTATATTCAAATGAAAAATAAAAAGAAATATTCTATTTTTACGCACTTTAAAGGAAAGCTTCCAAAAAAACACTCAGAACACAAAGAATTTTGGGGAGGTTTTTAGTTCAAAACTGGAATTTCTTTATACCTATATGAAATGATATAATGGTTGAACGAGATATTTTAAGTATATTTTATGCCATATTTGCAAACTTTTATATAAAAATGTACTATATATTCAGAATCCAATATTGATTCACTTTTTAAATAATAGAAGATGATATATCAAAGATAAATCCATTTAATTATTGCCATTTTTAATTTATTTAGTCTATTTTTTTTTTCAAAAAACGAAATTCAAGTCATCATTCTTGTCAAAAAGAGGATCACAGAAGGAATATATCTATTCACTACTTCTATTCGGGATTTCCACTGCTAACCTGAAAGGACTTAATGGCTGTCATTAGCGTTATATTCACTGATTTTGACTTATTCAAAGACGATATATTCATGAACCAGAAAAAAATTTTATTTCACCAACAAAGAATTTATTTTTAAAATTTATAACCATTGGTCGATCAGTTTTCAAGTTTATTGAATCAGGAAATTTAAAGACTTTAAACCTTTCGCTTTCCGAAAAACGTGTGTTCAAAAAATGCTTTTTTCCATCAATTGAAATGTACATAACGTAAACGATTTATTCAGCATTATTCCCAAAATTTCTTCTTATTTCTTAGCTCTTTTCAAAGGTAAAATGGTAACGGTTAACATCCTTCTGATACCGGACTTTTTTATTTCAACTCCCAAGATATAACACCAATACATTCATATATATATATATATATATATATATTATATTCCTGTTATCGTGATGAAATGAAATATTTTTTTATTTAAAAAAATGTTTCATAATGACTGTTTGAAAAAATTAATGAAAATCAATTTTTTTATTTTAAAAGCCCAAAAAATTTGAAATAAAAATCATATAAATATATATATATATATATATATATATATATATATATATAATATATATATATATATATATATATATATATATATATAAATAAATATATATATATATATATATATATATTTATATACATATATTTAACATTCTTTTTATAGATACAAATATTTAAAAATATCAAAAAAATTATAATAAACAGTATTAAATAACATTTAACGGCCTGAATAAATATCACCTTTGCTTTCATCCCCTCTTCAGAAAATAAATATCATCCTAATTTTATTCGAAAAAAATAAAAAACGAAAATAAAAAATATAGTGCTTTAAAAATTTTAAAATAGATTTTTCGATTTTCAAATATCAAATTACTATTTTTTCACTTTCAATGAATCCATTCCTTTATTATTTAAATTTTTTTGAAATATTTCAATTTATTCCATTCGAATGAAATACAAAGGACGTTTTGCTCTATTATTTTTTTATTATTATATATATATAATAAAATTTCATAATTTTCGATAATTTGCGGTGGATTAAATTTGATGATGATATAATTACAGTTATTTTTATATTTCGATATTAGAAATCAATTCTATTTTAATTAATTGAGGTTTCTGGGACAGATAAAAAAATTTGGCAACAATTAAAATAATATATCCAAATAAGTTTTAACTATCTATGGATTATTTCGTATTGAATTTCCGTTTTCAAAATGAATCCATCCCATAATAGATTTACGGAAAACATGGAAATAATTGATAAAATTTAAGAAAATAAATATTAAATTTAAAGAAACGGAATTTTTTTTCCATTTCGAATTTTTGTCTGTTTTTGAAAAAATTAATATATTTTTGGTTCAGTTGGTATTTTGTTCGCAAAAAAATTAACAAATTTTTGAAAATAAACTTGTCTGATAGTTCTTTACACCCAGACGCTGGGAAAAAAATATTATAGTAAAAACAATTTTATCAACGTCGAGTATTCAGTATTCTATAAATGATTTTTTCTAATCAAAATCAATGAACAGGTAATAAAATATATATATATATATATATATATATATATTCTTTATTCATTTTAGGTTCCTTATATTCATTCGCACAAATAAAATTAATGAAAGCTAATATGTCATTTTTTTTTTATTGAACGGGTTAATTTGACTACTAAGCTTCTTACAATCTTGGACTAAATTATTATAAAATAAACAATTCTTTGCTTTTAAGTAAAAAAAATTATCCTTTAAATAATGTTATAAAATGATTGGAGAATAATAATTCAGGCAAATATCTATAAATAATTTCTATGTAATTTAGTTCAAATCTTAATCTAACAACTGAAAAATTTTAATTCACGAAATTGGTATTTTTAAAATTTAATTTTATAAATATAATATATATATATATATAAATATAAATATATATATAAATTTATATATATATATATATATATATATATATATATATATATTTTAGATATATGTATATGTGACGTCGTCCCCGGTCGCAGCGCCAACTGTGACGTTCTATCCTGATCTACCACGGCGCCAGTTGTGACGTCCCCAAACAGCACCACCAACTGTGACGTCCTCGCCGCGGCGCCAGCTGTTCGCTCCTCGCTGCTCCGTCCGGGTGTCGCTGCTCCAAACGTGACGTCCGCCTGTCGCGTCAGTCGTGTTGTCTCGTCCTGTGACGACCAACTGGCTTGGTATCGGTCGCGGCACCCAAATGTGACGTTCTAACCTTTTGGTGATTCGGGTGGGAATCTGGTTAGATTTGATATCAGCCTCGTCGTTCCCAACTCGCTTCCAACGCCTGGTTACCAAGGTAACTGCATTGATCTCCAGTCTGCCTACCCACGTTGTGAATTGATCTTAGGCAGACGAGATCAAACAGTGGTTGGGGCCGTAATGCAAATTGAGTTCAGCGGGGGTGATACTACACAAATATGCATAAAAAAAAAAAAAATGAAAACTCAAAAAGTTCAAAGTATCAAAGAAAAAGGTAACAAACTTTATGTCTAGTTGTTCGATACATAGGACTGCATCTATCTCCCGCCCCGTTCTGTGGATTGTGACACGTCGTTTTCCGTTAGGCAAGTTTTAACGCTTCAAGTTGTTTGCTCTCTAAGAAATTGGTGTTTCGGTGTGTCTTTGGACGAAAGTCGAAAAAAAACTTATTTCGGTGGTCTGGTTCTAAGTCGCTCTTCAAAATAATTGTTCTTGGGTTGAAGAGGAGTCCGGAATTTGCGTGAATCTTGGTCAGCTATCTCGAGGCGGTTTCAACTGGAACTGACTGAAACTCTGGGAACTCAACTCTGAACTGCGAGCCCGAACTGATTTCTGCCTGTTGGGGCCTCGCTTTTATTGACGCCGACCAAAACCGGGGTGGGTCTGTTGGCGTCAGGGGGTTCCTCGATAATTCTAAATACATATCCACCTCTTTTATTTCTGGTTAGGGATTTTCCACTCTTTTCCATTTTTGGGAACCTTTCCTCACTCCCACTTTCTCACCATACTTCTGAGGGGCGTGAACTGCCCTCCCCACTTCTTCGTAGCAGCTTCTCATACTTATACTCTGGATGGGGCGTCGACAGCCTTCTTCGTGCGTCACGTGATCACCACTCGGCCAATGAGGTCTTGGTCGGGTATCTTTCCTCCTCCTTCGTGCGTCACGTGATCACCTCTTGACCAATGATGTGAACAATCCGCGGCTTTGTTTCGGGAAAAAAAATATCTTGCTTAACTAAAAAAAATTATCTCTTCTTTTCCTTTTCTTCCTTTTTAATCGCCGTTATCATTTTTCTAGCCCGCAACGGACAATATGACAACTCTTGTTCTACACGTGGTGTTTGTCAGGTATTTTATCGCTAATTTATCAAGATGGGTGGTCTTCTTAACATGGCTTCAAAAAAGAAATATCCCCAAAATTTTCAGTCAGTCTGTCGCCTCCAAGGAAGAAAAAAAAACACTTCTGGGTCCCCATTCATTTTCCTTCGGTACATATTTCTGATAACATAATTTTATTATCGCAGGCCAAAGTTGTTTTGTCGAAAAAAATTCGGTCAGCGAGACTGCTTGTGTGGGATTTAATTTTTTCATATCTAACCAAAGTCCTCTGTTTTTTGTCAATTATCAAAATTAACGTTTTCAATTGAATTTTTCCTTGGCCAGTTCCATTAGCCGTTTTGTTTACGTACTCCCTAGATAACATAGCCGTTATCAAAACACATCTGAATTTTTCTTTCTTTCTTTCCCTTTTTTTTACTCAGAAATTCCCTGTCATTGTAATGACACCTTTTTCATTTGTTACTTATCAATATTTTCATTGTCTCTTAGCCGTGTGTGTGTTCTGCTTATCACCTACGATTCGTCTCGCCTTTCTTTCTGCCTTCTTTTCTTTCTCCTCCTTTCTCTGCCTCTTAAATGGTGCCACATATATATACGATGATCTCTGATGATCGCAAAAGCGTGATAGCGAGGGTTACAAACTCATATCCATACAACCGAATATGCTAGATCTATCACTGATATTGATCACATTCCAACAAAATAGTCAACTATATACATATATATATATATATATATATATATATATATATATATATATATATGGAAAACGTTTACCTGTGACGCGTTTCGCTATTCAGGTTTTCAATGGTATCACTACACAAGCAAATTTTGAGAGATGGGTGCTGGGAATTTAAGAATTTCTTTTTTTTATCGTTTGAATTTATTCAGATATACAGTGTGTCATATCATACCTGTCCATCCCACAAAATGTTTGATATCTTAAAAAGTACTAATAATTGAGTTTCTTTTTTACAGGTTTTCAGATAAGACGTTTAGCCATCTTGAGACCATTTGTCGTAAGATTCACTGAAAAACGCTTTGAGTTATTCAGCTAGAAAGAGAACAGATTAATCGTCTCCACAGTCTTCCCAAATGAGCAAAGGTGAGAGGAAATTAATCATTCAGGCCTTCAGTAATGATAGCAACATTCATACTCTGGCTTCCATTTTCAATGTTCATTTAAGAATCATCAAGAGAATGGTAAATAAGGTTTACAAAGAGGTAACAGTAGAGAAGCAAACTGGATTATGAGGTCACAACAGAAAGACGGATCATTATTTGAACTTAGGGATACCAATTACAATAAAACACAATTACAATAAAAAAGCACCATAAAACTTTTCGGCCTTCTTCAAGTGGTTGGAATGTCGAACTCAAGGACACATAACATGGTGGATAAAGGCGTTAGTTAGACTGGTTAAGGCGGTGGAAAACTTAGAGAGGGGAATTAACAGGAGATAACTGATAACATATCCATTAGACATGGCACGCGGAACTAGAACAGTCTACCGCAATAAAATAAAGGGCTCAGTTCGACATCCCAACCACCTGAAGACGGCCGAGTTGTAATAATAAGGCCGAAACATAATAAATATGGCGACAAAGATGAGAACAATAGTCCGAATAATGTAAATAGTGTACACAATACCTCATCTCAGAAATATAGACAGATAATGAAAAAATTTTTTAAGATGTAATAAATATTTCGACAAAGATGAGAACAATAGTCCGAATAATGTAAATAGTGAACACAATACCTCATCTCAGAAATATAGACATAAAAAAATTAGACAAATACAAAGCTGGGCTGAAATGTTCATAAAATTCTGAATAATGAAAAGAGATGCTAGAACTGTTTTTCTTCCTAAAATCAAATTCAACAAAATTTTAATAACTGCCTTGCGCCTTTCCAGGAGAATTTTTATCTGTCTCTTCAAAGAAAACTTCCTAGCATCGAATTGTCTTGAAAATGGAAGAAAATAAATTGTCATTGTATGCAGAAAATTTTATTATATATAGTACATTCATTAAGATACAGATTTATACATTATGGAATGACGGTCTATAATTGTCAACATAAAAAAACAAACATATGAAGAGAGGGAGAAAAAAATTGAAAAATTATTTTATGACCAAACTCGCTGGTGAGGGATGACAGGTGATTATGGATGTATCAAATCGCCAATATCTAACCTCAATATTCTCATTAACTTCCTTTCCTTATTCTTCTCTTTATTTCTATATAAACATTTATATCAAATAAATTTTTCCATATCATTTTACCAAAGTTATAAATATTATAAATAAAAGAACAATGTCAGTCTGTCAGTGTCATCAAGATATTTTCATTTTTTTTTCTTGAGGTTTGTCTAGCTCAAGATCTCACACCATTTTGGAAACAAGCCGATTCCGTGAGCAAATGAAAAACATCCCGGGCTGGATCCGGACCCACAATCCAGAAATTTTGGATTTCCAAGTTTTCATACTACGATTGTTTTCGAATTCCGCCATCTTGGATTCTACAGATAAAAAAAAAACAATTAAAGGGACACAACTCACTAACTTTCAAAAGCCCATGTTCAAATGTAAAAATTACATCTTTTCAAAATTAAACCTTTCAATTTCATTCCTAGAGGCCATAGCTCAAGAAATCATATCATTTTGGAATCAGGCCGACTCCGTGAGTAAATGGAAAACATTCCAGTCTGGATCCGGACTAGCAATCCTGAAATTTTGAATTCTCAAATTCTCATTACTGGGATTATTTTTGGCGATTTTTTACGTGATTTTTTTTTTGCGATAAATTTTCTTGTAAGATAATTTTTATAACTTGGAAATAATTTTGGGAACAATCGAAATTAATAGTGAAATCCAGCGAAAATCATCCACGGACTAAAAATAATTGTTTGTACGGAAAGTAAGGACCTACGTACATCAAACTATCTTTAAATTAAGTGGCGACAGATAAATTATCGTTTAAAAGTAAGCTTGAATATTAATGCAATATTTAAATGGAGCTGTCAATGTTGTATTCTTCTGTAGTTTATTGTTGCCTATCGCATAGGGTAGCACTATGCCTTTGCAAAAAGAAATCATCACCAGAAGCGGACCAGATTAGAAAGAGCCAAGGCTGCAGCGAGGAAAAGAAAGTCCCGTGTAGATGAAAACCCAGATCAAACACCAGCAAGCGAATCGAAGACCCAATCAAGAGTCGTTTTTTAGATGGCTTAAATGCCGAAGACAAGGTTGCTTTTAATTAGTATCATAACGATTAAAATGATTAAAAAAATATTCCGTTATTTTATATTTTTAATTAAATCAGTTTTTAGCGTTGTTTGTTTTTAGAACGTGTCGACTGCACTATATTATAGTATTTTTTCAGTTGGGCACCATCTGTGAGAAGAGCACCATGACGAAATTCACTCTGCTCGAAATTTGGAAAAAGGCATGTTGTACTGCTTGGCATTCGTGCCGGAAACTCCAATACGTAATTTATTTCATTATTTTATAAGTCACGATTAAGGACAGTGCACAGGATTCGACAACAATTTCTGCCGTCGAATTGCGAGGTTATTTATGGCTTTACTGTATTTTGGAATCAAATTTTATTCCTGAAGTAAAATATTTAAACATTGTTTAAATAGGAACCCTGAACGTCTATCAATTCTCTCAACATCATGGAGTGATCAATAATCATGAGGACGTTATGCTTCCTTTCATCTTCCCACAGAACCTCAGAATCGACATGGAGGCCTACATCAAGTGCCCTGAGCATGTAGTGCTGTCCTGGGTCAAGAAGGTGGCTGCTGGAAGACCCTATGTCTGGCCAAAGGATTCTGCTCCATGCCACACAAGAGGGAGAACTTAATCTAAATTCAATGTCAGACAATTCAACCCTTACATCAGATCTTTTTTCTAACTCCCACACTGCAACCCTCTTGATTATTATGTGTGGGGCAGATTGAACAGAGAGACCAACAAAACTCATTTTAAAACACCAAAGATGAACTGGAGGCAAGGATTATGGCAACATTCACCATATTAAACAAGGAGACTGTCCAGAAGAGTTGCAGGAGATTTCAATATCGTCTGGAGGCCGTGGTTGAAGTCAATGGCGATATTAAAATCAATTTACTGCTTAAACCATATTTCAAGATATTTTTAGTAATTTTTGGTAAATATATCTGTTAAAATGAGATGTCAATGTTATTTTCATTTCCACATAATTTAGACAACAATTTATCCATCGTACCCTGTATATTATTATTGAAATTATTATAACAGGACACATATCCATACACACAAATATACCTGGGAAAGCCGGATGCCCAACAGGGAGTGAAGGACGGCTAGTTCTTAATAGAATACTTTTATAGACGACAGAAAACGTGGTGTAAAGACCTAAAGTGTAATCAGTTTCTGGTAGTCACAAACCCGGTTAGGTCACTCGTTACTCGTCTGAATTGTTCTGAAAAGTGGGTGGGCAGAACTATACCCACTCGAAACGAAATCAAAGACTTCTCTGTGAAACTTTCCATATTTTCGAAACAAAGTGTGCAGGTCAACAAGTAGACCTAGCCAGCGTTACAAGTCATAGGTCACTGATACCAATACAGCAAGTGGTAATAATCTTTCAAAAGTATAAGTTTGAAAGTGTATGGCACCCATATAATAATGACCCCCACGAAGTCACCATCAGCGCCTAATAACACAAAAATAAATTCATGGACGTACTCACTGACGAATTTTCCACAGTGTATTTATTTAGACATGGCTTGTTAAAATGAACTTCATTTTATTTATAGTTTGTGTATAATCTGTCGTACGTCCGCCTCAAATTCATGAAGAATCTCTTCGAAAGTAAATATTATATGTCTATATTTCTGAGATGAGGTATTATGTAAATTATTTAGATTATTCGGACTCATCTTGGTTTCTATATTTATTACAACGTTTCAAGGACACATGGCACAGTGGATAAAGGCGTTGGTTAGATCCAATGACAGGACCCAAAGAGTGTGAGTTCAATACCCGGTTAAGGCAGTAGAGAACTTTCAGAGGGAAAATTAGCAGGAGATAACTAATAACTAACATCCATTAACCATGGTACGTGGAACTAGAACAGTCTACCCCAGTGAGTGAAATAAAGGGTTCAGTTCGACATTCCAACCACCTGAAGAAGGCTGGAGCGTACAACGACCGAAACTTCGTAATAAATATAGCGACCAAGATGAAGACAATAGTCCGAATAATGTAGTGTATATATATATATATATATATATATATATATATATATATATATATATATATAGATAGATAGATAGATATGTCTGTGTGTGTGTTTGTTTAAAATGGATTTTGAATACCGACAATTATGTTTTAAATTTGAGAAATGGAAAATCGTTTCCTTGAAACCAAATTTGATTACGCGTTTCACCTTTCTAGGCTTCATGAGATCCAAAAACGAAACAAAGAAATGTGTGTGTATATTTATGTTTATGCTTAAATACTGAATCACTGCCCATTGCCCTTAGCTGGCGTTTCTCGTGAAATAATAAAAAATATAAGAATGAAAATGAATAACTTTTTTTAAAAGAGCGTTAATATTTATTCAGTATCTTTTCTTTATAATTCTTAGTTCATGTCCAATGGTATTAATATATTTTCCCAGTTTTGGGGCACCTCGGCATGGAGTAATGGTTAACAAGCTTGTCGTGCTGGAACAATTACGAGTGAGTTCGATCTTCATTGGTTACCCCATACATTTGACCTTCTGCCAAATTTAATCTACGTTGAGGAAACCACCATATCTGGTGTGGGCACTTCGACGTGTTGTAATGGTGAACAAGCTTGTCTCGCTAGAAGAATTACGACTGAGTAGTGAGTTCGATCCTCACTGGGTACCCCATACATTCGGCGTTGTGCCATATCTAAGCTACGCTTAGAAAATCACTTTGGGGAACTTCGACGTGATGTAATGGTTAGAAAGTTTAATTTGCTCAGTATTTATCGATCCACCCACGAGAATAGAATGTGGCACAAGGCCGGTTTAATGTGGGTATCCCCGAGCCCGTAGGCTCGGCCAAAAATATATGGCCTTTTGAACCCGCCTAAGACGGGTTAATCCCTATCTCCTCCCCTGAACGAAACCTGCCCTTCGGCAAAGCTTCGTCTGGGTTCCTCTCTGCTAATGCAGAGAGTTCGACAGACGCCGACTCGGAAGCTCACAAAGGCAGCGTACTACACTTTGATCCTAGCCTCCGGGCCGAGCAGCTCGGAAAGTTTAATTTGCTAGACCAATTAAGACGGAATGCTCAATTGATCCTCATTCGGTGCCTCCATACTGGCGGCTTTATGCCACATCTAAGCTGCGCTTAGAAAATCAGTTTTCCCCAGCTTCTTTGTATGGAATTAGAGGTCAAATGGCTCGAAAGCAAGAAATTCATATCGCCTTTTCTGAAATGAATCCATGAAATTCTTCCTCCAATCCTCCAGAATGTGTTGAAAATAAAAGATGTATTTGTTTTTAAGGGCATTCCATTTTCCGTGTAGACAATATGTCTTTGTTTAGGGGTCCACTCCTTTTTATACAAATGGACTCACCCAGTGTATACTTATACTACTGCCAGTGAATATCCTAGGAGTCGAGTCGAGTCCAGAGTGACAGAGTAAAAGATTGTAGGTAACCAGAAGAGTGAGGGTGAGGTGACAGCGTTGTAGGAGTCACAGTGAGAGAGCACGTAGACTCAGTAAGAAGTCATACAGCGATATTTCAATACCAAAGACGGTATATATATATTTTGCTACTAACCCGTATTCCTGTATCTACTAACCTGCTTTACCAGTTTGTATTATTACGTTAGTACATTATTTTTCCTATATTCATTCCTAGTGTTTGTTATTTATTGGTACCGGATTTCAACTTGGAATCCACGACAGTCTTTAAAATAGGATATAGAATCTGGACAAATATATATATAAGGTTGTTCAGTAAATCATTTTGAATTTAAGAATCAAAATTTATTCCTGAATTAATGTATTTAAACAGTGTTTAAATTCGTCAAAATTGAGTCCCTGGACATCTATCTCATCGAGTTGCAAGGTTATTTACACCTTTACGATATTTTCGAATCAACGTTTATTCCAGAATTTAGGTTAAGCCATTTTTTATGTTTATACGTTCTTTTTATAGATACAAATATTTAAGTAAACGCTCTGTTTATAATAAACTGTATTAACAATATTTACCGGCCTGAATATCCGAGAAATTGTCATAGAAAATATGCGTCCTCCTTCAGGAATCGAACCTGTATCCTATACGGAACCGTCATATAGCCTGACGTGCTTTTACCAATTTAGCAACAGAGGAGCGTTTCGGTTAGCAAGGTCAATTTTACTGTTTTTAAACCAAAATTCTCCATGATTTTCTCTCGTACATTCATATCTGCTCGATGCGTATCCAAATGTAAACAAATAACGTCACACATTATGAAATGGACAAAGTCTGACAATTATTTTAAGATATTTTTTTTATGTTTATACGTTCTTTTTATTGATACAATATTTAAGTAAATGCTCTGTTTATAATAAACTGAATGTCCCAGAAATTTTCATAGAAAATGTGCAGGCCGGTAATTGTCGTTAATACTGTTTATTATAAACAGAGCATTTACTGCTTAAATATATTTATCTATAAAAAGAACGTATAAACATTTTTTTTAAAAAAGTCTTAAAATAATTGTCGGTCTTTGTCCATTTCATGTCTGAATTTATGTATTTAAACAGTGTTTAAATCAGTCAAATTTGGATCCCTGAACATCTCTACATTTCTGTTATTTTGTTATAACGTTTTGTATACCTTTACAATAAAACTGTAAAGGCTCAGACGCTAAGAAAACTTTGAATGCAGTTTCGGAATCTTCTTTGCAACGGAATGTCTTCTGGCTTAAAAAATTGAAAATATACTTGAAAAAGTGCTAATCAGTGGGCGAGACATCAGCGAGTCTCGTAATCCCAAATTGGTGAGCATTGGCAGAGTCATTACTGAGAACACGTGTCAGAAAATATCTTTAAGCAGAATGGTGCCTCGTCGATTGACCAATGCTGGTTCAATCTGCTTGACTGAATGTGCATTTCATCCATCTGCTGACATTAAAATTTAGAAGTTATGCCCTTATTCGATTCTAGAAAGCTACAATGAATAACGCTAATGGTAAACCAAGAGACAGGCACCATAATATTTTGTTTCTGGTATTCCGATTATGGAAAGTGTTCGCGTGCGTCGTTGTGATGAGGCCGATCGTCTACGATTATCATTTCTCGTTACAAGTTTGATAAAGAATTGGATCATTCGATTTTCGCAGATCCAGCATAGAACATACGTCAAAAAAAAAAAACAAATCGAACTGTTCGATTTTCACTGAACCCCATTCATCAAGTTTCTTCACGTTGACATTTTTCTTGAGAGGGTCCGATATAGTTTAAATGCCGACGTCCGTTATGTGAGATATTTATCTGACACATTGACGTGGGTATTTTTTCGTCTAGTCCTTGCAGATGTTGACTGACCATTTCAGATGGACGTCATCTACCACCTTGATCTTCAAGACTTTTATCCCAACTGGGGACCTTCAGAAAAACCATACGCTACTTAGCTACTTCCGCCATCCATTAGTAAATGGATGGCGGAACAAAGTTTAGGACAGATTCAAAAAAAAAAGACAAAATTTATTAAGAGCTACAACAAATGGGGACTTGTGGTAACCCATGATCGTCAAGGTTGTGAAGGGACGCGCCCCAAAGAAGAAAAATTTATGGTCGGAAAAAATAGGGATTAGTAGAGATAACAAAAGGACAAAATTTGTGAAGGGTAAGAAATCGTAGAGAGCCATTATCGCCAACGAAGAAGAAATATACCAAACAGATGACTCTGGGAAACAAAATATATAACCATTTTTTTTTTTTTTTTTTTTTACATATATCAACAGGAAATTTGACCACGAACTGATTCGATTATTAACAAGATTTGTGGTGCATAATTTTGGAAGAAATGTGAAGGAAGGCGCATTTCCGGTCCGCCATACTGTTTGAATTTATTTCCATGTTAAACGCAACTCTTTATAAAGTCCATGTTGTTTCGGCCGTGTCAATAAGCGCTGACCTATAAACATTGACCACGGTTGACTAATTCGACGAACACTGAGCAAAATCGATCGTATCAGAAAAATGACTCAAGACTTTTTTTTTATTGCTATTCACATCGACTCGTGAGTAATGAATTAATCATAGTTGGACGTTTCTACTGAAAACAAGTATAATTCCAATGCGATGGATTTTTTGACTTTTACAAAACAGTAGCAACCTTAATGACTCCGCCTGTGTGTGATTATCAAATAACTGCTTATATTTTTCAAATACTTCATAACAGCTTGTTCGTAAGATGATATATTTTTTTAGTATGGAAAAGTCTGCACATAGAAATTCAATGATTAAGGAAGGAGTGTTTTCCAGATTCTGGAGTCGACAATTACATGATGTCGATATTTGAAATGTTCGAGATAGATAGAGAGATAGATAGATAGATAGATAGATAGATAGATAGAAACAGTCTCAGATTTTAAATGTTTGAGTGAGATAGATAGATAGATAGATAGATAGAAAGAAAGAAAGAAAGAAAGAAAGAAAGAGTCTGAGATTTTAACATTTTGAGCGAGATAGATGGATAGTTAGATAGATATGAATAGCCTGAGATTTGAAAATTTTGAGATAGATAGATAGATAGATAGATAGAGAGAGAGAGAGAGAGAGAGAGAGAGAGAGAGAGGGGAGAGAGCGATAGGAATAACCTGAAATTTAAAAATTTTGCGATCAATGGATAGATAGATATGAATAGCCTGAGATTTGAAAATTTTGAGATAGTCAGATAGATAGATAAACAGACAGACATACATATAGATAGATAGATAGATAGATAGATAGATAGATAGATAGATAGATATTGGACCCTCATGAATCTCTCACGGCAAACACCACTGCCATCCATCAAGGTCATTAGGCTGGTATTCTGTGTAATAACATAGTTGGTTAATGTAAGTGGTTGTTGGGTGATTAATTCGTTCTGCTAGTTGTCTAGAGCAGTAGATTTCTTGTTTTGTTAGATATAGATAGATAGATAGATAGATAGATAGATGAACAGACAGATGAAAATCGTATCGATCATAATGTTTCCGTTTCTGTCTTATACTAGCTTATTTTATCATATAACTGGCATAAGTTTTTTAAGAACAGATTGTTTTTTTAATTTTGGTAAAGTCTGAACATGGAAATTCAACCATTAAGGGAATACTAGTTTCCAGACACTAGAGTCGACAATTCCATAGGGTTAATATTTGAAATTGGCGCTCCAACCAAAATTACACTTCGTTCGCGACATATGCCAATACATTTATTCTGATTGCGTAGCCATAATTTGATTCCAATAGAAACTGAATACGTACTGTTGAGAATGGTAATTTATCGTTTGGTATCAGTATCTTAAAAAAAAGTCTCTTAAAACGGAATGATAAAGAAAGATACAATTTTTTTTTATCGACACATGTGGTCTAGTTCTGATGAAAAGAAAATCTTTAAAAGACGCCAAAGGCACAATTTTTTTTTAAAAAAATGACTGTATGCTTATTAACAGGAGATCACGAAGAATTGAAGCGACAAGATAAGGCCTGGAAGACGAGATATGTTTATGAGGAGGGGGACTGAGATGAGGTGGGAAAAATGATGTAAGTTATCGACTACGAGATAAGGCCGGGAAGACGAGATAAGGCCGGAAGATGTGAGGAATTCGGAAATGAAGATAAGGTGGGCAAGAAGTTAGCGAATAGGAGATAAAGCCAGGAAGACAGAGATAAGGCCGTAAAGATGAGGTATGGCCGGTAAGATTTGGTATTCGGAAGCCGAGATAAAGTAGGAAAGACCTAATGAGGTTGGATAGAGGAGTTAAGCACAGGAAACCGGTATTAAGACGGAAAGAACAGAAAAGTTCAAGAAATCAAAAAAGGGGAGGAAAGACCAGAGGCCGAGATAAGGTCGGGAAGCAGAGATAAGTTAACATAATCGTGAAGACGAGATAAGGATGGTAAAATAAAAGGGTAAAAAAGAGGTGGGAGGCAGAGGAAGAGGAACAAATAGGGCGGGAAACCGAGAAAAAGCGCGGGAGGAATGGATAAAGAGAGAAACCGAGATTAGCGGCTAGATGAGATAAGACCCGATGGACGAGATAAAAGCGGTTAATCGAGGTAAGGCTGGGAGGTCGAGATAAAGCAAGGAGGGCGAAATAAGATGGGGAGACCAGATGAGAGCAGTTAGCCTACATAAGGCCGGGAGTAATGGTTAGGTATAGAAACCGAGATGAGATAAGGCCGGGTAGACGAGATAAGACCAAGAGGACGAAATAAGGCGGTTAGCCTACATAAGGCCGGGAGGAATGGATAAGGACAGAAACAGAGATGAGTGGCTAGATGAGATAAGGCCGGATGGACAAGATAAAAGCCGTTAGTCGAGGTAAGGCCGGAAGGACGAGATAAGGCCAGAAGGGTGAAATAAGGCAGAGAGCAGAGATGAGAGCGGTTAGCCTACATAAGGCCGGGAGGAATGGATAAGGACAGAAACAGAGATGAGCGGCTAGATGAGATAAGGCCGGATGGACAAGATAAAAGCCGTTAGTCGAGGTAAGGCCGGTAGGACAAGATAAGGCCAGAAGGGTGAAATAAGGCAGAGAGCAGAGATGAGAGCGGTTAGCCTACATAAGGCCGGGAGGAATGGATAAGGACAGAAACAGAGATGAGCGGCTAGATGAGATAAGGCCGGATGGACAAGATAAAAGCCGTTAGTCGAGGTAAGGCCGGTAGGACAAGATAAGGCCAGAAGGGTGAAATAAGGCAGAGAGCAGAGATGAGAGCGGTTAGCCTACATAAGGCCGGGAGGAATGGATAAGGACAGAAACAGAGATGAGCGGCTAGATGAGATAAGGCCGGATGGACAAGATAAAAGCCGTTAGTCGAGGTAAGGCCTGTAGGACGAGATAAGGCCAGAAGGGTGAAATAAGGCAGAGAGCAGAGATGAGAGCGGTTAGCCTACATAAGGCCGGGAGGAATGGATAAGGACAGAAACAGAGATGAGCGGCTAGATGAGATAAGGCCGGATGGACGAGATAAAAGCGGTTAGTCGAGGTAAGGCCTGTAGGACGAGATAAGGCCAGAAGGGTGAAATAAGGCAGAGAGCAGAGATGAGAGCGGTTAGCCTACATAAGGCCGGGAGGAATGGATAAGGACAGAAACAGAGATGAGTGGCTAGATGAGATAAGGCCGGATGGACAAGATAAAAGCCGTTAGTCGAGGTAAGGCCGGTAGGACGAGATAAGTCCAGAAGGGTGAAATAAGGCAGAGAGCAGAGATGAGAGCGGTTAGCCTACATAAGGCCGGGAGGAATGGATAAGGACAGAAACAGAGATGAGCGGCTAGATGAGATAAGGCCGGATGGACAAGATAAAAGCCGTTAGTCGAGGTAAGGCCTGTAGGACGAGATAAGGCCAGAAGGGTGAAATAAGGCAGAGAGCAGAGATGAGAGCGGTTAGCCTACATAAGGCCGGGAGGAATGGATAAGGACAGAAACAGAGATGAGCGGCTAGATGAGATAAGGCCGGATGGACAAGATAAAAGCCGTTAGTCGAGGTAAGGCCGGTAGGACGAGATAAGGCCAGAAGGGTGAAATAAGGCAGAGAGCAGAGATGAGAGCGGTTAGCCTACATAAGGCCGGGAGGAATGGATAGGACAGAAACAGAGATGAGCGGCTAGATGAATAAGGCCGGATGGACGAATAAAAGCAGGTTAGTCGAGGTAAGGCCTGTAGGACGAGATAAGGCCAGAAGGGGTGGGCAGAGAGCAGAGATGAGGCGGTTAGCCTACATAAGGCCGGGAGGAATGGATAAGGACAGAAACAGAGATGAGCGGCTAGATGAGATAAGGCCGGATGGACAAGATAAAAGCGGTTAGTCGAGAGGTAAGGCCTGTAGGACGAGATAAGGAGAAGGGGTGAAATAAGGCAGAGACAGAGATGAGAGCGCTAGCCTACATGGCCGGGGAGGAATGGATAAGGACAGAAACAGAGATGATGGACATGAGATAAAGCCGGATGGACAAGATAAAAGCCGTTAGAGGTAAGGCCGGTGGGACGAGATAAGTCCAGAAGGGTGAAATAAGGCAGAGAGCAGAGATGAGAGCGGTTAGCCTACATAAGGCCGGGAGGAATGGATAAGGACAGAAACAGAGATGAGTGGCTAGATGAGATAAGGCCGGATGGACAAGATAAAAAGCCGTTAGTCGAGGTAAGGCCGGTAGGACGAGATAAGGCCAGAAGGGTGAAATAAGGCAGAGAGCAGAGATGAGAGCGGTTAGCCTACATAAGGCCGGGAGGAATGGATAAGGACAGAAACAGAGATGAGCAGCTAGATGAGATAAGGCCGGATGGACAAGATAAAAAGCCGTTAGTCGAGGTAAGGCCGGTAGGACAAGATAAGGGCCAGAAGGGTGAAATAAGGCAGAGAGCAGAGATGAGAGCGGTTAGCCTACATAAGGCCGGGAGGAATGGATAAGGACAGAAACAGAGATGAGCGGCTAGATGAGATAAGGCCGGATGGACAAGATAAAAGCCGTTAGTCGAGGTAAGGCCTGGTAGGACAAGATAAGGCCAGAAGGGTGAAATAAGGCAGAGAGCAGAGATGAGAGCGGTTAGCCTACATAAGGCCGGGAGGAATGGATAAGGACAGAAACAGAGATGAGCGGCTAGATGAGATAAGGCCGGATGGACAAGATAAAAGCCATTAGTCGAGGTAAGGCCGGTAGGACAAGATAAAGGCCAGAAGGGTGAAATAAGGCAGAGAGCAGAGATGAGAGCGGTTAGCCTACATAAGGCCGGGAGGAATGGATAAGGACAGAAACAGAGATGAGCGGCTAGATGAGATAAGGCCGGATGGACAAGATAAAAAGCCGTTAGTCGAGGTAAAAGGCCTGTAGGGACGAGATAAGTCCAGAAGGGTGAAATAAGGCAGAGACAGAGATAACATAAGGCCAGGAATGGATAAGGACAGAAACAGAGATGAGCGCTAGATGAGATAAGAGATGGACGAGATAAAAGCGGTCGAGGTAAGGCCTGTGGGACGAGATAAGGCCAGAAGGGGTGAAATAAGGCAGAGGCCGGGGGAGGAATGGATAAGGACAGAAACAGAGATGAGCGGCTAGATGAGATAAGGCCGGATGGACAAGATAAAAGCCGGTTAGTCGAGGTAAGGCCGGTAGGACGAGATAAGGCCAGAAGGGTGAAATAAGGCAGAGAGCAGAGATGAGAGCGGTTAGCCTACATAAGGCCAGGAGGAATGGATAAGGACAGAAACAGAGATGAGCGGCTAGATGAGATAAGGCCGGATGGACAAGATAAAAAGGCGTTAGTCGAGGTAAGGCCGGTAGGACAAGATAAGGCCAGAAGGGTGAAATAAGGCAGAGAGCAGAGATGAGGAGAGGTTGAGAGCGGTTAGCCTACATAAGGCCGGGAGGAATGGATGAGACAGAAACAGAGATGAGCGGCTAGATGAGATAAGGCCGGATGGACAAGATAAAAGCCGTTAGTCGAGGTAAGGCCTGTGGGACGAGATAAGGCCAGAAGGGTGAAATAAGGCAGAGAGCAGAGATGAGAGCGGTTAGCCTACATAAGGCCGGGAGGAATGGATAAGGACAGAAACAGAGATGAGAGGCTAGATGAGATAAGGCCGGATGGACAAGATAAAAGCCGTTAGTCGAGGTAAGGCCTGAAGGACGAGATAAAGGCCAGAAGGGTGAAATAAGGCAGAGAGCAGAGATGAGAGCGGTTAGCCTACATAAGGCCGGGAGGAATGGATAAGGACAGAAACAGAGATGAGAGACTAGATGAGATAAGGCCGGATGGACAAGATAAAAGCCGTTAGTGAGGTAAGGCCTGTAGGACGAGATAAGTCCAGAAGGGGTGAAATAAGGCAGAGAGCAGAGATGAGAGCGGTTAGCCTACATAAGGCCGAGGAATGGATAAGGACAGAAACAGAGATGAGCGGCTAGATGAGATAAGGCCGGATGGACAAGATAAAAGCCATTAGTCGAGGTAAGGCCTGTAGGACGAGATAAGGCCAGAAGGGGGTGAAATAAGGCAGAGAGCAGAGATGAGAGCGGTTAGCCTACATAAGGCCGGGAGGAATGGATAAGGACAGAAACAGAGATGAGCGGCTAGATGAGATAAGGCCGGATGGACAAGATAAAAGCGGTTAGTCGAGGTAAGGCCAGTGGGACGAGATAAGTCCAGAAGGGTGAAATAAGGCAGAGAGCAGAGATGAGAGCGGTTAGCCTACATAAGGCCGGGAGGAATGGATAAGGACAGAAACAGAGATGAGTGGCTAGATGAGATAAGGCGGATGGACAAGATAAAAGCCATTAGTCGAGGTAAGGCCGGTAGGACGAGATAAGGCCAGAAGGGTGAAATAAGGCAGAGAGCAGAGATGAGAGCGGTTAGCCTACATAAGGCCGGGAGGAATGGATAAGGACAGAAACAGAGATGAGTGGCTAGATGAGATAAGGCCGGATGGACAAGATAAAAGCCGTTAGTCGAGGTAAAGGCCGGTAGGACGAGATAAGGCCAGAAGGGGTGAAATAAGGCAGAGAGCAGAGATGAGAGCGGGGTTAGCCTACATAAGGCCGGGAGGAATGGATAAGGACAGAAACAGAGATGAGCGGCTAGATGAGATAAGGCCGGATGGACAAGATAAAAAGCCGTTAGTCGAGGTAAGGCCGGTAGGACAAGATAAGGCCAGAAGGGTGAAATAAGGCAGAGAGCAGAGATGAGACAGAACGGTTAGCCTACATAAGGCGGGAGGAATGGATAAGGACAGAAACAGAGATGAGCAGCTAGATGAGATAAGGCCGGATGGACGAGATAAAAGCCGTTAGTCGAGGTAAGGCCTGTAGGACAAGATAAGGCCAGAAGGGGTGAAATAAGGCAGAGAGCAGAGATGAGAGCGGTTAGCCTACATAAGGCCGGGAGGAATGGATAAGGACAGAAACAGAGATGAGCGGCTAGATGAGATAAGGCCGGATGGACAAGATAAAAGCCGTTAGTCGAGGTAAGGCCGGAAGGACGAGATAAGGCCAAAGGCCAGAAGGGAGGCGGTTAGCCTACATAAGGCCGGGAATAAGGCAGAGAGAGCAGAGATGAGATAAAAGCCGTTAGCGTTAGCCTAAGGACATAAGGCCGGGAGGAATGGATAAGGAGATGAGGCTGTTAGAAACAGAGATGAGCGACTAGATGAGATAAGGCCGGATGGACAAGATAAAAGCCGTTAGTCGAGGTAAGGCCGGTAGGACGAGATAAGTCCAGAAGGGGTGAAATAAGGCAGAGAGCAGAGATGAGAGCGGTTAGCCTACATAAGGCCGGGAGGAATGGATAAGACAGAAACAGAGATGAGCGGCTAGATGAGATAAGGCCGGATGGACGAGATAAAAGCGGTTAGTCGAGGTAAGGCCTGTAGGACGAGATAAGGCCAGAAGGGTGAAATAAGGCAGAGAGCAGAGATGAGAGCGGTTAGCCTACATAAGGCCGGGAGGAATGGATAAGGACAGAAACAGAGATGAGCGGCTAGATGAGATAAGGCCGGATGGACAAGATAAAAGCGGTTAGTCGAGGTAAGGCTGGTAGGACGAGATAAGGCCAGAAGGGTGAAATAAGGCAGAGAGCAGAGATGAGAGCGGTTAGCCTACATAAGGCCGGGAGGAATGGATAAGGACAGAAACAGAGATGAGCGGCTAGATGAGATAAGGCCGGATGGACAAGATAAAAGCCGTTAGTCGAGGTAAGGCCGGTAGGACAAGATAAGGCCAGAAGGGTGAAATAAGGCAGAGAGCAGAGATGAGAGCGGTTAGCCTCCATAAAGGCCGGGAGGAATGGATAAGGACAGAAACAGAGATGAGCGGCTAGATGAGATAAGGCCGGATGGACAAGATAAAAGCCGTTAGTCGAGGTAAGGCCGGTGGGACAAGATAAGGCCAGAAGGGGTGAAATAAGGCAGAGAGCAGAGATGAGAGCGGTTAGCCTACATAAGGCCGGGAGGAATGGATAAGGACAGAAACAGAGATGAGCGGCTAGATGAGATAAGGCCGGATGGACAAGATAAAAGCCGTTAGTCGAGGTAAGGCCGAAGTGGGACAAGATAAGGCCAGAAGGGTGAAATAAGGCAGAGAGCAGAGATGAGAGCGGTTAGCCTCCATAAGGCCGGGAGGAATGGATAAGGACAGAAACAGAGATGAGCGGCTAGATGAGATAAGGCCGGATGGACACGATAAAAGCCGTTAGTCGAGGACAAGGCCGGTAGGACAAGATAAGGCCAGAAGGGTGAAATAAGGCAGAGAGCAGAGATGAGAGCGCGGTTAGCCTACATAAGGCCGGGAGGAATGGATAAGGACAGAAACAGAGATGAGCAGCTAGATGAGATAAGGCCGGATGGACGAGATAAAAAGCGGTTAGTCGAGGTAAGGCCTGTAGGGACGAGATAAGGCCAGAAGGGTGAAATAAGGCAGAGAGCAGAGATGAGAGCGGTTAGCCTACACATAAGGCCGGGAGGAATGGATAAGGACAGAAACAGAGATGAGCGGCTAGATGAGATAAGGCCGGATGGACGAGATAAAAGCGGTTAGTCGAGGTAAGGCCGGTAGGACGAGAGATAAGGCCAGAAGGGTGAAATAAGGCAGAGAGCAGAGATGAGAGCGGTTAGCCTACATAAGGCCGGGAGGAATGGATAAGGACAGAAACAGAGATGAGCGGCTAGATGAGATAAGGCCGGATGGACAAGATAAAAAGCCGTTAGTCGAGGTAAGGCCGGTAGGACAAGATAAGGCCAGAAGGGTGAAATAAGGCAGAGAGCAGAGATGAGAGCGGTTAGCCTCCATAAGGCCGGGAGGAATGGATAAGGACAGAAACAGAGATGAGCGGCTAGATGAGATAAGGCCGGATGGACAAGATAAAAGCCGTTAGTCGAGGTAAGGCCGGTAGGACAAGATAAGGCCAGAAGGGTGAAATAAGGCAGAGAGCAGAGATGAGAGCGGTTAGCCTACATAAGGCCGCGAGGAATGGATAAGGACAGAAACAGAGATGAGCGGCTAGATGAGATAAGGCCGGATGGACAAGATAAAAGCCGTTAGTCGAGGTAAGGCCGGTAGGACAAGATAAGGCCAGAAGGGTGAAATAAGGCAGAGAGCAGAGATGAGAGCGGTTAGCCTACATAAGGCCGGGAGGAATGGATAAGGACAGAAACAGAGATGAGCGGCTAGATGAGATAAGGCCGGATGGACAAGATAAAAGCCGTTAGTCGAGGTAAGGCCGGTAGGACAAGATAAGGCCAGAAGGGTGAAATAAGGCAGAGAGCAGAGATGAGAGCGGTTAGCCTACATAAGGCCGGGAGGAATGGATAAGGACAGAAACAGAGATGAGCGGCTAGATGAGATAAGGCCGGATGGACAAGATAAAAGCGGTTAAAGCCAGTTGCACGTGATAAGGCAAGGAGGGCGAAATAAGGCGGGGAGCCCAGATGAGACCGGTTAGTCTACATAAGGCCGGTTGGAATGGTTAATTATCGAAACCTAGATGAGATAAAGCTGGGTGGACGAGAAAAAAAGTCGTTTGTCGAAAGTGAAAGGGGGAAAACGTACAGAGGTCGAGATAATCCGGGAATTCGACTTAATGTAAGGACGATATAAGGCATGGAATGAAGTTTAATTCAGAAATGACAGAATAAGCACGGGAAACGGAGATGATAGGAATGAGGACATAAGGTGTTGAAGCCAACATTACGTCGGGGGAAATGTGCCGGAAGCAGTGATAACGTTGGGAAGACGAGATAAGGGCAGGAAAACGAGACAGAGCTGAAAGCCAATATTTATCTAGCATATGCTTATATTCGAATAACATCGCAAACATGTACATAGAAACATACGTGCGCACACACGTTCGGATGTAAGTCCACTGAATTGTAATTAAATTTGTTATATTTACATATGCTGTACTTGAGTATAGGGCGTATATTTGATTTTCGGCGGAACATGTAAATATTCGAATAAAAAAAAAGAGTTATATACATTTTTAGATAATTTTCAAGTTTTTCACTGTTGATTTATAAAGTAATGGATAGGCATCGATTAATATCTATCTATCAATCTAGCAGCCTGTTCATATCTAAGTATCTCAGTTCATTATCTATCTATCTATCTATCTCAGTCTATTCATATCTATCTATCTATCTATCTATCTATCTCAGCCTGTTCACATCCATCTATCTCAGCCTGTTCTTATCTATCTATCTAGCTAGCTAACTATATCAGTCTATTCATATATATATATATATATATATATATATATATATATATATATATATATATATATATATATATATTCATCTATATATATATATATATATATATATATATATATATCTGAGATTCTGTTTCGTCCTGCGATGATACGGGGAAATTGAAAACGAAATTCTCTTCGATGCCATCGAGCCCATGTGGTTAGGTGGGCTGAAATCCAGCCAAAGAAAAGCTCTGCGATATTTTCAACGCACCGGTGATTATGGCAGTAGAAAGTCAATTCTTGAGCCAGTTAATATTCCCCAGAGAAAAAAAAATAAATAAATTGAATGTGATGATAGTTTTAGCACACTATCATCTTTCATTGTCCGTTACCCTTTGCCCCATTTCCGGACTAATGGCGAGTTTCGCTCAGGAATTTCCTCGCCAATTCCAGCTGTTTCTAGCCCACGATCAAGCATGGCGAAATTTTCGGTGATTAAATTTCGGATGTTAACTTGAATTACCGTTTTTTTTTTTCAAGGTCTTTTATCTTGTGAAGAATATTCAATCAGCTAAAGAAAAATGCCTTTTGCAAAGCTGACATTGCCGGGGTGGTTATTTCAATGAAAACAATTCACGTTTCAGAGTAAATGAAATTGTATTGTATGCATAAAAGACGCATGTTGTGTAATTGGTAGCAAGCTTGTCTGTGCAAGAACAATTAACAACTGAGCTGTGAGTTCGATCCTCACTAGATGCAGCAAACCTTTGGCCTTGTGTCGCACTTAAGCTAACCATCAGAGTATGAGATTTGGAGTAAAACAGAAAAAGACAAAATACATCAAAATGACTGAGAAAAATTATTGCGTAAAACAAAATATATAACACTCTCTCTATATATGTTCTTTTTTTTTATATATATATATATATATATATATATGTGTGTGTGTGTGTGTTTGTGTGTGTGTGTGTTGCTGTTCATGATGACGGTCGTCTTCGAGTATAGAATCCAGAGGTTAGCAGTGAATATTTCAAAGACAGTAGTAACACGTTGTTCAGGTTAGCAGTGGATATTTTGGTAAAAGTAGCAGAGCATAGTTCGTCCTTTTGTTTCTCTTCGCCTAACAAGCTGGCACTGGACATTCGGATAGAGTAAATAAAATGGCCGCCTTTATACACGACGGATTGAATATTCTACGTTTTCTGATTGGTTAACCTTCTCTTGGTGGACTATAAAGTGAGTCAAGACATTTGGGCTAACTCAATAGTTACATATATATACACAAAAAACCTCAACGTGTGTGTGTGTGTGTGTGTGTGTGTGTGTGTGTGTGTGTGTGTGTGTGTGTGTGTGTGTGTGTGTGTGAAAAATATATAGAAAATAGGAAAGAACTCGTTAGGCAAATAATCCAAATTTCTTTAGTATTTTTGTTATTATTTTTAATAAATATATAATTATTTATTTAAAAATATGATTCCATCGCTACATAAGAGTTCTCATGTAGCAAATGTTTTGAAACATGAGAACTCTTACTTACACTTTTTTCTTTATTTTTACATTCAGAATGCTTTAAAAAATTCTATTTACAAGACAATTGTTTATAATAAAATTCTATTCAATCGGTAGACTCATAACGATTGAAAACAATGTTTTTGTTTGAGTTTGGTTTTGACCAATTCGTAAAAAAAAACAAAACAAAAAATAAAACAAAACAAAAAAATAAAACTAATTAAGACATGCGTGTCCGACAATAATCTTTGTCAATTTTATTTTTCAGTCTTTATGATGGTCGATACTTGATCTATCTATTACTGTTACATCCCCGGGCAACGCCGGGCTCTACTGCTAGTGTTATATAACAGAAAGAAAAATAATGATGAGAAGGACGAGAAAGTAAGAAAGAAAATGTTTTAACCGAGAAAGAGTTACTGAATGATGAATAACCAAAACGGAGGTTGGAAATGAAATGGTAATCTTTATAACATCAACAAAATACAGTACTCGCCAGCGCCGTGAAGTAGGTAAACCACTGCTAGTGGTGGACTACTTAGACAGCATATTACCCCCACTTACAATAGTGTCCAACGTAATTATTAGGATTGGGACATACGCATTAGTGTTCATAGAAACGGTATCTAACATGACAACATACAATGAAATCGATTAAGTCCGGCAATAATTTAATATATTTAATATAAAATTGTATCTATAAAAATAATCCATAAACAGAAAATATATTAAATAATTTTGTAACATTAATATTTATTTATATATATATATATATATATATATATTATATATATATATATATATATTTTTTTGAATTTTTTTCCTTATTTTTTAATGGTCTCACCCAGAGTGTATTTTATAAACTGCCAATGAATATATCAGAGTCGAGTATATATATATTATAGTCGATAGTCCATTTGACAGAGTAAATAATATATAAAAATCCAAAAGTTAATATAAAGGTAAAACAATGTTGAAAAACATAAGAAAATAACATAAAGTCGACTCAGTAAGAAAAATATTTTTTTGCGATATCTTCAATAAATTTTTCTTTTGTATATATATTTTTTTCCATTAACTTTGGCATTCCTGGAACTAATAACCTTTTTTATATCTATTTGTATTATTACGTTAATAAATTATTTTATATATTCATTCCTATATATTTATTTATTGGTAATATAAAATAAACCTGAAATATATTTTTATATATATATATATATATATATATATATATATATATATATATATATATATAGATAAATAGAATATTTAAAAAAACATTTATATTAATATTTATATTCGGACTATTGTTCTCATCTTTTATGCTGTTCTTATTTATGAATTAGAAAAAAAAGGAAAAAAAAAAATCCGGGCTTTTTCAAATTGTGTATATCCATCTAATTAATCTACATAAAATAATTTTCCATTTAATACCCTACTTATTTATATCTATAATTGTCCGACTGACTCGTCCCGCTTTTTATTTTAAAAATTTTTCAATCCTGCCTATCCTTGTTTTTTTTTCAAATTTATTAATTCTCCCATATTTAATCAAATATTTATTTCTCTGCTATCCTACTAAGGGGATTCTCACAGCCCATCATATCGATTCTTTCTTTCTAAATATGCTAAGCTATAGGTTTTATCTTTTTCCGGATGAAACATTTATTTATCGATTTTAAAAAATTTTTTTTTTCATTTCAATTATTTTTTCGAATATCCGAAAAGAGACAATTGATGTCGAAATGAATCACGTCGATGTGATCGAATATTAAAAAAGAGTCGATCGAAAATGTTTGGTGACGGAAAAATTCGCCTCACACCAGCGTGATCGAATATTACAAAAGAGACGATCGAAAATGTTTGGTGACGTAAAAATTCGCCTCACGCCAGCGTGATCGAATATCCCCAAAGAGACGATCGAAAATGATTGGTGACGGAAAAAAATAGCCTTTTTAGCGTGATCGAATATCCCAAAATTTTTTATCGAAAATGTTTTTTTAATGATCTGAAAATTTGATTCTCACGCCAGCGTGATCGAATATCCCCAAATAATGATTAAATATATTTGGTGACGTAAAATTCGAAATCACGCCAGCGTGATCGAATATCCCAAAACATATCGAATAATTTATATATAACAAATTTAATAGAAAAGATGATAAAAGTGTAGTTTTGTACGGTTAAAATTTGGTTCTGCCTTGGTTGGTTGGGTGATTGGTTGACGCAAAATTCACAACCGTGAAATATGTGCTAATTCTGCACTTGTAAAGACATTGATAATAAAGATGTTGAAACAAAATAGTCTGCAACTGTTATATGCATCTTTCACAGAAAAGGGTCGAAAATTTAATTTTCTATTGAGTTTTTTCCAGCAATCTAGCATTTTTTCCGTTATTCAGGGGTTTAAAAAATATAGGAATATGTCCAGTTATAACTGTCCCGAAAGCTTTCGGCTACTTCTCTAGCCATTATCAAGGATGTGATTTTGGATGGGGAAATTTTGTGTTTTTCATCTGCTACATAAAAAGTATTTTAAAGTGTAGAGAAGTAATCGAAAGTGCTCACAACAATTCGTAACTATGAACAATTCAAATATTCTTTAACCCCCTGAAAACGGAAAAACATAATTATATTACTAAAAAAACAAAAAAAAAAACTCAATTATATGTTTCCCCAATCATCACAATCTTAACCTTTTCATTATATAAATTAACTGTTACCTTGTTTCCCTGTCCGTATCAAACTGCCTTAGAAATTTGTAACCCTTACCTCGAGTTTTTTTTAAAACAAATTACCAATAATTGATACTTGAAAAAGGGATCAGAATGTCTTTGTTTAAAAAAAAATAACTTTAAGTTCAAAAACCATCACTTTTAAAATATGTCAAATAAGATCACCATTAATTATTAAATTTTATTTATTTATATATATAAATTTTTTTTTAAAATAAAATATTTTCAACATTATCATATATAATATAGCCTTACGGTTTTATTGATTTTTTTTCACTTAGACATTTTCTTGGAGCCGTATATATAAAAAATTTTTAAATCACAAAATATAAAATCAATTGAAAATAACGTCAACGGACAAATAAAGATGTAAATAAAAGTTTTCAAAATTAAAGATGAGGCATTTTAAAAACAACATTTTTATTTGAAAAAAAAAAGCATTTGCCTTTACATATTATTATCATTCGTAATTTTTTTTTTTTTGATGAATTTATATATATATATATATATATATATATATATATATATATAAAATGTATAAAATAATATATTTTAAAAAAAATTTAAATATATTATTTGTGTTTCATAATGATAATTTTAACAAAAAAAATGTTTTCAATATTTTTCAAAGAACAAGAAAAACTTAATGATAAACGAAACAAAAAAAATTGTCTTTTGCAAAATAAAAAATTACGTATCTTCAAAAACACATAACTCAAACTATCATAAATCTAATTTACATTAATTATATATATATATATATATATATATATATATATATATATATATATATATATATATATATATATATAAAACCATTAAATTAAACATACATTAAGAATCTGCAGGTCTTAACATGTATTATTTATCTATATTCGCCTGATGGAGAATCATTAAATTCCGAAACATGAATACTTCTTTGAAATAAAATTTAAGGAAATTATTGAAATCTATTATAAGAAAGTTTTTTATTAAAAATATATATATATATATATATATATATATATATATATATATATATAAAAAATAATTTTTAGAAATATATAAAATAATAAAAATAATAATTTTGACAATTATTACTTAATTTATATAAAAAATATAAAAATATTTATTCAATTTAAAATGTATAAAATAAATATTTAATTTAATATTTTTTATACAACAAAATATATATATATATATATATATATATATATATATATATATTATTGTCTTGTGTGTGTTTTTTGTGTGTGTTTCAGAAACTTTTTTTTGGATTTCCCATTATAAATATAAAATTCATTTTGTAAATCAGTGTTTATTTAAAACATCTTTTCAAGAAAAAAAAAAAAAAAAAAAAACATTTTAAAAAAAAAAAAAAAAAAAAAACATCAAGCAAAAAACTGTCCGTCAATCCAAAATGATATATATATATATATATATATATATATATATATATATATATATATATATATTATAAAAATGGACAATATATCCATAAATTATTTTTTATCATATTTTCGACTTCTTTATAAAATTATTTATATAGATTTGTAATTATTTTCTGAAAATGCTTCTGTTTATATCATAAATATATAATAAATTTATTATATTTGAATATCCGAAAATTTTCAAAAAAAATAAAGATTAATTATTTTATATTTTATTTGTATAATTTTATGGGAAATATCTCACCTCAAAATATTAAATTAAATTCAATCTGTAAATATTAAAATTTTTCTAAATTTAAATATAAATAAAAAAATAAATATATATATATATATATATATATATATAAAAAATTTTTTCTATAAAATCTAAGTATAAAAAAATAAATTAAATAATATAAATATAAATACATATAAATTTTAACTATCTGAGCAAATAAAAATGAAAAATTCATTATTACTTTAAAATCTCTTTATTACAAGTTTATATATCTATATATATTCATTAAGTATGTATAATATATATATAATACGGCAGAAATTTATATAAACAAGGATCAATTCATTCATAACGGATTTTTAGGTTTTTTTATATTATTTGAATTGTTTGCGATGATGGATGTCTCGCCATTTAAATCATTAACCTTTGCATTAGTTTTTTTGTGAATAATTCATGTATTTGTAAATTGATTGCACGTTTATCGTAATTTAAATAACTGATCCAAGTGCGACTTTTGGATAATAAGTGCGACATTACTGTAATTATTGAACAATATAGTTCATGCCACTTTGACAGAAAAAATTTACCAGTAAAAAATTTGTTCATCATCATATTTTGTTTATATGAACGCACAACCTTTAAAAAATTAAAATCAAACTCAGCGTTGCTTTGGCGCGTCCAAAAACAATAACTCATTTTCAATAGCATTTTCGGATACAACAATACATATATTTTCGTTGTCCTCTTATTACTAAGAGAAAAACAAGAACAACATCTATTCCATACCTGAAGATGTCTGTAGGAACAGACGAAAGCTTGTAGTAAAATAAGAACTAATACGGCAGAAATTTATATAAACAAGGTTCATTTCATTCATAACGGATTTGGAGGTTTTTGTATATTATTTGAATTGTTTGCGATGATGGATTTCTCGCTAATTAAATCATTAACCTTTGCATTAGTTTTTGTGTGAATAATTCATGTATATATATATATATATATATATATATATATATATATATATATATATATATATATATATATCATATAATTTTAAATGTGGCAGCCAAATTTTTGTTCTTTATGTATAGTAACCGTTAAAATTTTGTAGGATTAGGTGTTTATTTTTTTACGAGGAAAATGTAGCTGCTGATCTATTTTATTTCAGAGTAGGCACTGCCTATCTTGCCTACCTAGACCTAGACGGCAAATTCCCTAATATATATATATATATATATATATATATATATATATATATATATATATATAAATAAAAGAAAAAGAACAGTAAGATATTTTTTTCGGTGTTCTTATAGATATTTTTTCTTTTAAAAATAGTGCTCAATGTAAATTTACAGAGCATTAATATTATAAATCAATTGATTTAAAAATGTTTTTTTTCGCTTTCAGTTCCAAACCATGTTTCAAAAATAGAAGAAAAAACCCTGAATTTAATTTTTTAGAATTAAATTAAAAAGCATTAGTTCCATTTCATCTTCAAGCGAATTTTGGAGTTAACTTTTTTACCGGGTTTTAAAAGACACAGCTAAAATCATTTCATGGTTACAGAAAATTCTACTTAAATTGAACAAGGAATTTTTTTGACAAAAATATATATATATATATATATATATATATATATATATATATATATATATATAAATATATAAAAATAAATTAAAATAAAATTTATTAAAATACAGATTATATCCGCATCTCGACTTCCCTCACTTTCTCACCGACGCAGCTTGTCTTCCCTCTGACTTTTCTACAATATATCCACGCAAACTGCATCTGACGAGATTTTTTCCCTGTTGCCCCGACTGTTTGGATTTTAGCGTGATACTGGATTGGCATTTCGGTCCTACTCGACTACTGTTGAAACAGCTAGATCAACCGCCACTTCAACTCCAACAGTTTTTTTCTCCCACTTCCCGCCAGTGCAACTGCCTTCCACTTAATTCCTTCTCTGATAGATACAATCTTTCAAAAGTTAAATGTAACGTCAATCGTCATCTTACATCTTCTTGAATGCTATTAATCATTTATCATTTCCTCCATCCTGCTTATTCTTATTCCCCTCATTCACTTTCATTCTTAGTACTAGTGGCATTCCCGCCTTGCTTAGGGTGCAATGATTTAAAAAAAATATGTTTGTCTTGTGTTTTTTTTTTTATTTAAATGTGTGTAAATATCTGCGTGTTTTCTTTTTATTCTCTCTCTCTCTATATCTTTGTGTGTGTGTGTGTGTGTGTCACATACACACACGTTCACACACAAGCAAACACACACAAACACGAAGACACACACACACACTGCGTATATGTCTGGGAGGCTGTTTAGCAGTTCCCTCAACAATTTTTTATCCATCCCTACCACGAAATAAAAATAACTTTGCAAATTCTGTATGTGGAACTGTTATTTTTTTTTCAAAAATGGAAACGAAATAGACAAAAAAATCAAGCCTTTCTTCAATAAGCGAAATCAGATCTGCGGGCAAAAAAAAAAAATAATGTTTGACCTGAAAATTTGGTCTAAAGAAGCCGAAAATATCTTCAATAAATCCACAAAATCTAATTGCTGAACATTTGCCAATAAAGTGATTTTCACTGCCAAGGGCAGATAATCAATTCGACGTATTCCACAAGAAGTCTTAGGCTTTTTCATCTTCATCAGTTTGGGAAAAAGGGAAAAAAGAAGAAAAAACATGCAAACAAATCATAATAAACAGTTTTTTTTTTTTTTTTTTTGGTGGGGGCGGGATGCTTTTCTTTTTCTGATAATATTAGAATATATTTTTGTTTCAGCGTTTATTCACTTCTTAATTTTTCAAAGAAATTTTAAATTTCGTGACGTTATCGAACGGCTTTTAACTTCTGATTTTTTTTTTTTTTTTTTTTTGCATATTCAAGATTTTAATCGTTAATCGTTTTGGTGTTTTCATACTTGAAATCAAAATTGAATTTTCTCAAAAAATATTCCAACACAAACGCACACACACACACACACACACACACACACATATATATATATATATATATATATATATATATATATATATATATATATATATATATATAGACATTGAGGTTATAGCTGTATTGACAGTCTGTTTATTGCTTAGCAACACATGCATAATATCACACACACACACATTTATATATTATATATATATATATACAAAATTTCTATAGGTTAAGCGTTCACCCAACGATTTATAGTCTGTTTTTGCTTTAGCTTTTTTAATATACACACAGATTTTATATATATATATATACACACACATATATATATATATATATAGAGAGAGAGAGAGAAATTATTAGAAAAATATGAGATTGAGGTTAAGAAGATAGCGATGACAGTCTTTATTTTTATTTAATAAAATATTTTCACACACACACACAACACACACACACACACACACACACACACACACATATATATATATATATATATATATATATATATATATATATATATATATATTTATATATATCATATATATATTTTAATATAACAAATATAAAAAGATATAGATAATGAGAAAAGTTTTTGTTTGTTAAATAAATGAGTAGAAGAGTTCGATCCTCACTTTTGCTTCCTTCATTCGGCTTTTTTTACATCTAAGCTATTTTAAATCAATATATATATATATATATATATATATATATATATATATATATATATATATATAAATGGACATTATGATAACCTGTAGCTGTGATATTTAATGCTTAAACGTAATCGCCCGGTCATGTGCGTTGTCGTTTGGTGCGACTATTAATATATGCTGGTTAGTGGTGCGTGAACTGTTATTATTGACGATGAGGTTAGCCGTTTTATATTTTTTATCATATTATTTTACAAATGATACCCTAATAATAAAAAATACAAACAAACATAAAGACATAAATCTTTACGTCTTTTGTACGCCTAAAATAGAAGTCCTGATAAAAGATATTACCAACTATAAACACATTTCACCAAACTATATACCAACACCAACATTTCTTCAATACATTATCAAAGAATCTGACGTATACGTAACTATCACGACTGGTGTTGACGTAAACACGTTCCCAAATCAAAATGCAGACAACTTCCAAAATTAAATAAAATTTATAAAGAAATTAATAATCGTGAATAATTTTAAAAAAAAAAGCAAAAGAAATCCATTTTCTAAAGATTAAAAGAGGTGGAAATAAAATTCTCCACTTGGCTTCGTAAAACGCAGTCGGGTGGCGCTGTTACAGTCTATAAAAATACAAAAAAAATTCTTGTCTCACGTTCTTTCTCCTCTTTTCTGCAAAATTTAGAACCACATCAGACATCATCTAGATGTAAAGATAAAGTTTTAAAATAGAAATTAGTAACTTTATAATGAAATATACAAATCCAGTCGATCGAAACAAGAAAATTAAATTAATTATCTACTATATCTGATAACTCATCTGCAAGATTCAAATTACGTCCGCATCCTGGTATGACGATAAACTACATCCGCCCTGGGTAAGACGATAAACTATGTCCAGTGACAAGGCCTCTGATCAGGAGGTTTTGAGCAACATGGAGCCACCTCTTAATTGCTGGTGTTCCCAGGTCCACCCTGATGACACGAGGTGGTAGCACCTGTAAGGGTCCCAGCTATGGGCAAAATAGTTAACCCCCAAACTGTGGTCAAAATACTATGAAAGTGTAAAATTCGGTTTTGATTCCAGAAACATTTTATAAAAAAAATTGTAACCAGCAATAAATGTTTGAAGGGAAAATTATTACCAGCAATACTTTAAAAAAAATATTACCAGCAATAAAAACAACTATACATCTAAAAAAAAATAAAATAAAATAAAAATTACCAGTAATACAAACAGTTATACACTTTTTGAAAAAAAAAATATCACCAGTAATAAGTTTTTGAAGAAAAAATATTCCCAGAAATAGATTTTTGAAAAAAAAATATTACAAATAATACATTTTTATTTAAAATATTATATCAATAAAAAATTTTGGTCAATAATAAATGACCCATTGAGGTGTTGATATGCTGTAAAACGAACCAAACCAAACAAATTACAGAGAAGCAATGTTATTTAAAATTCACATGTCCCTTAAGGAACTGTGTTCCTGATCAGTCCATATTTGTAACCACATATATTTCATATGCTACAACATACCTAACAAGAAGACTCACGCTACATCTCTCTGACCATAGTTCAATTTGGTCTCATTTAAATACACATGGATACCTACCACACTCTATCCGCAACATGCTCGTTGATAATACAATTATATTAGCCTCATCCATATATAAAAAGACTAAAATAATGGAAGCATTATTAATAATATGAAAAATCCAACACTCTATAATATCAGCTATGAACATGGCCACAATGTGCTGACTGTGTTTAGAAAATAAAACATTCCTATAACTCTAGATGCATCGGTAAAACATCTATGCATTCAGTTAAAAATGAAAATAAAATTAATCCTTGATAATGGGTAAAAGTATAGCTGAAAAGGCTTAGACATACAAAGAGAATTTCTACATAACTTATGTCCAGATGAGAACAAAATAATAAGAACATGTTATATAGGAATACAATGTCGCAACCGACACTTGATTTTGAACATAGATCGCCAGTGAGTAAACAAAGGCGAACCCATTATTGAATTAAGTAGACCACGTGACCATAGAGAAAACGCATATATGGGAGGTAGCCTGCGTCTAATTGATCGTCATTCTAGTCCATCCTCTATACTATTTGGATCGCTATTTCTAGTCTATCCTCTATTACTTTACGGGCCGCTATTCTCTACTCTATTCACTATACTATTTCTCTATTCTGATCGCTATACGGGTTACTATTCGAGCGAGTATTATCGAGCAAGTATTATTAGTGCGAGTGTTATTCGAAGGCTTCTGACGCCAATATTTTTCAACGGCGTTACTATAATTCTATTTGCGATTACAAAGTCTCTACTACAACGAACATTACAAAGGTGGCAACGATTGTTCGTTGACATCACAAAAGGACACATGAAAAATTAAATTAAAAAAAAACTTAACAGCAGTACCTTGTCGGTCTTGCGTGTGCCCTTTATATTTCTGCTCTCGAAGTTTTCTTCAAACAGCGGATTTGAAACAATCACACCTTCACTGTGGGGGTTGTTGATGATGTCATTTGGGTCTTTTTTCTCCTTACATATCTCACAATGTTTCTGTAATCAACTGTTGTTCTTTTCCTTGGCCAACCTATTACTCAGTAGACCGCTTTCTTTTTCAGAACATTCTAGTTTGTTGCGTTGGCTATGCCCAAAGTTTTTCCAATGGCTTTGATCGATTTTCCTTCCTTCCTTAGATTCGAAATGACTTGCTTTTCTCCCATTCTCTCTCTCTCTCTCTTTCTTTCTCTCTGTCTCTCGTCTGCATGTTTTGTGATCCTTTTTAACAAGAAATGAATCCTTAATAGGTAAAAACCCAAAGCTAGAACAAAGATTAATCATTCAGAGCAATTTTATATTTAAATCTAAAAGGCAACACCTGGGCAACAAGCAACACCTGTCAATCACGCGTTCCAGTATTTTTGCACACTTGAAAATGGGTGGGTTCACACAAAGATGGCATATCCAGAAGGAAATAAAAACACAAATTTCTGAATTGGTGCAACCAATCAGGAACATAAATTACAAGACTTCTAAACGTTTTCCTGGGATATGGACTTAGGATGCCAACAGAAGTTGCAAGGACGCTGCATACATAAGTTCTTAGCAAAAGGAACAGACCACGTGCAAATACCAGATTGGAGATACTGAAATCAAACACGTGCTACAATTTAGATATCTCAAAAGGGAAGTAAATAAAGATTAGAACATGCTATTCAACTTGAAAGGAGCCTTTCATGACATTAATCCATATAATATCCTAATGCATTAATTCATATAATATCCTACAATTTATAAAGAAATCCAACTGTATTCCAAAATATAACTTCAACAAAACTACAACATAAAACACATATATCACCCCTCTAGTAATTATGTCAACATAAACATGTGTATGAAAAAAAAGCTGAGTATCATCTACCATGTACTCAATTGTGAAATTAGAATAAAGTATATCATATTTTTATTACTTCACAGGTTTTAAGAAAATTACATTCTTTTTCTTTTTTGCCATGTCCTTTCAGCACATAGGCGATCATGGCTCTCCACACTCCTCTGTCCCTTGCAGCTCTCAGCAAGTCCTTCCCTCGGCTTCCTCCACCAGACAACGTTTTGTCATCCACCTGCTCAAGCTCGCCAGGTATGTCACTCGCTGCTTTCCCTTGTCTGTCTTTCCCTGTATTCGACCCGTGAGTATCAGATTCTCCAGGCCCTTCTTTCTCATTACGTACCCCAGAAACTTCAGCTGTCTTTTCCTGATATTAAGTATAAGTCACCTCCTTGTTTGCATCCTCTCCAAGGCCTCATCATCGCTCACACGCTCGGTCCAGGATATCCTTAGCATCCTTCTCCGTAGCCTCTAGTTTCTTCTTCATCTTTGAGGAAATCATCCAACATTCCCTGCCGTAAAGAAGGACAGATGTCACGTAACAGCTCAGTGTTCTTTTCTTTGTTACCAAAGAAATCCTTCTGTCTCGCAATATTCTGCCCAGCTTTTGTAATGCGTCCTTGGCCATCCCAATACGCCTACGGATCTCAATGTCGCACTTACCGTCTTCTGTGAAGACGCTTCACAAATATTTAAACTTCCGCGTCTGCTTGATTCTAGTGTTCCCGACCTGCAAATCGCATTTCGGGTTCATCTTCTTACTGATGACCATGCATTTTGTCTTCTTGCAGTTTATACTTAGTCCTTTCTTCTCACTTTCCCTCGCTACCTTCTGTAGGACATTTTGTAATTTCTTTTCCGTGTCCGCTATAAAAGAGTTGATATGCAGTTAACCAAATCTAAGCAAATCAAGCATCTTTCTTTAATGCAGTGCATATCCGGATTTTCATCCTCTGTTAAAAGACTACAAATTTGCCGGGGTCATGAATTCGCAAGCAAGGATTTTGGATTCTCGCCCAATTTCTTCAATGTTGATATTTTGTAAACTTATTAAGAAACGGAAAGCATTTATTTAGAAACAAATAGATAACAGTCCAAGAGTCCTTTTTTAACGGTTTTTTATTTTACTTCTCAGCACTTTTTTTAATGCAACTTCCGCTTAGTCCTGGGTATGACAATAAACTACATCCGTCAGCAAGACCTCTGATCGAGAGAGTGGGGGTTTTGAGGATCGTAGAACGACCTCTTAATTGATGTCCTTCCGAACTCCTTTTTGACCTGGGGTGGTAGCACCTGTTAGAGTCCGAGCTATGGTAAATAGTAAATCCCCAAACAAAATCCAAACACTATGAAAGTATAAAATACATTTTTACATTAAAAGTACCAGCAACTGATTTTATATAAAAAATTATTAAGAATACAATTTATAGAAAAATGACCAACAATACATTTTATCTGTACTTGAAGGCATAAAATTGTGTTCAAAATATTTAGATGTTGGCATTAAATAACCCATAGAGGTGTTGATATGTCGCTAAACAAAATAAACCAAAGAACCAATATGAAAAAACTCTTTCATGACATTAATCCATATAATATCCTAATCACTTAATCCAAAGTATATCCTAATCCATTAATGCATATAATATTCTACAATTTATTAAAGAAATCAAACTGTATTCGAAAATATAACTTCAAGAAAACTGAAATATTAAACACACATATCACCTCCGTTAGTAATCATGTCCCCACAGACATGTATGTGAAAAGCTGAGTATCCTCTACCATGTATTCAACTGTGAAAGCAGAATAACATATATTATTTTTATTATTTCAAAGCTCCCAAGAAAATTAAATGACCCATAAGGAGTTGATATGCCTCTAAACAAAAACAACAATCTCTCTCTCTCTCTCTCTCTCTCTCTCTCTCTCTCTCTCTCTCTCTCTCTCTCTCACGTTCATACTCTCTTCCCAAACTTTTAGTCGAACAAGCCTCCTGGTTATTACTCCGTCTCTCAATAATAGCCATATGATTTGTAATTAAATTAGTCAATTTAGTAACCACACGCACCTGGTCGAATAAAAGAAAAAAGAAGCTCTTCCCCCTCATGAAATTGTTCAGTCGACTTCATAGGTGATAGTTTAGCGCGGAGAGGGACGGCAAACAGAGAAACGTCTTTTAGTGCCTTTCGGGGAGGAAAAATCGATATATTTTTAAGCTGGGTTCACTGAAAACATGACCTTTGCCAAAATTTCTATGAAAACATGACCTTTGCCTAAATTTGTTGTAGAAGTTTCGAAATACGCCAAACTTTGTTCTTGCAGAGCCTTGGCCCGCAAAAAGACAAATGTCGCCTTTGTCCAGCTACAGTCGTCGCCTTCCACCAGGCCCTCCGTGTTCAGCGTTATATGCCGTCTAACTGACGGCTAATGCCGTGTAAAATTATCGACGAATCTTGGATTGCAGACATTCTCTGACATTTGGCGGAGAAAGAATTGATTTTGTTCCAGACCTTGACTGACCAGGGCTGATTAGAAATTACTGTCCCAAAATGGCGGATACGTCAGGAGTCCTGCTGCTAATCGGGATACGCCAAGCTCTTCGTCTCTGCGCATGCCCCGAGAGAATGCCGCCATTACGCTACGCGTACTAACAATTTACGATCACGCACAAAACGGAGCAAATTCTAAGGACTGTACTCTATTTTCGCCTACGCCTGTCATTTTAAATAAAGTGATCTGAGTAAAGCACAAAAGGACGGGTGGGGGTAGTGTAGAAAAGTGAGGATGGTAAATTGGGAGAAAAACAGGAATACTTTCCAAGAATTTCTGTTTCCCCCTCTGGTCTAAATATTTTGAAAATGGGGTTCCTTTTAGTGGAAAGAAAGAAAGAAAGAAATAAAAAAGAAAGAAAGAAAGAAAGAAAAGAAGAAAGAAAGAAAGAAAGGTTGCTAAGGATTATGAAAATAATTATGGGGAAGATGAAAGGAAACGGGGGAATGGTAATTGTTGAGTAAGGGCAGAAAGAAACGGCGAGGGTTTGTAAAAGGAGTGAAAAAAAGAAAGAAAAAAAAAAAGAAAGAAAGAAAAACAAGAAAAAAAGACGACTTGGACTCTAGAAAGAAAAAAAAAGAAAGAAAGAACGACTTGAAAGAAAAAAGAAAAAACGAAAGAAAAAGAAAAAAAAGAAAAAAGAAAGAAAGAAAAAGAAAAAATGACGAGAAAGAAAAAAAGAAAGAAAAAAAGAAAAAAAAAAAAAAGAAAAAAAAAAAAAAAAAAAAGAAAAAAAAGAAAGAAAGAAAGAAAAAAAGAAAAGAAAAAAAGAAATGAAAAAAAAGAAATGAGAATCATTTGTCTGACCGAATAAAGAGAGCAGGCAGGTGACGGAACTTTCTTGATGTGGGTGATAATTTTATAAAAAAAATTCAAAGATGTCCATTTTTGTTTTTCGATTCGATTCAAAAAGGAAAAAAAGAAAATCACTGAGATAATTTAAAATGATTTGCTGATATGGGCAATGCTCATCGATAGACTATTCAGAAATAATCAAAAAGACAACAACAACAACAATAATAATAATAATAATAATCCTTTCCAAAGAAAGTTCTTAAGAATATAAAGAAAAAATGTACAGAAGGATGAGGTTACCAAAAAAGAAAAAAAATATCATAGAATACGAATTGAAAGAAAAAGAACAGGAAAAACATCACAAAAAATTTAATCCAATGACAGTGTTTCTTTTTGCATTGGTTTATAAAAAAAAATATCAAAAAATTGCGTGTTCTAAGAAAATTTATCTATTATAAATTTAACGAATAAAGAAAAATAACAACGAGAAAAAAATAATTGTTCATCAACAAATAATATAATATATTTAAAAATAACATACAAAAAAAATCAAAGCAATGGTGATTAAAATTAAAAAAAAAAAAAAAAATGAGAATAACTTTTTCTGATCAAATTTTGAATGTTCAAAATAATTTCTCTTGAATAATTTCGTTCAATTTTTTAAAATAATATTGAGTCATAAAGAATGTTAGAATATAATACAGTTAATTAAAAATTGTGTTGTTTTGAAAAATTAAAGAGAATGTTTCATGAACTTGATTAGTCCCAGAAATTTGTACGATATTATAATTAATTATGTGATATATAAAAATTGTGTCTGTGTGTTTTATTATGAAATAAAATTTTGGAAACATTTTATAGACAAAAAATAAATAGCTGGAAAATCTACTGACGACTAGAGAGAAAATCGGTGAAATTTGTTGGCAATGTTCTTTAAAACGTCTTTTTCGCACGGTTAAGAAATAAGCTTTGAAGACTACATCTTGGCAGCAAGGAAAAAAATGAATTAAATAACACTAGAGAGGTTTATTCGTGTTTTGTTTATAAATAGTTGTGTCTCATTTACAGGCTCCAACGCTTGTATATTTATAAATTCTCGCGTTTTATATTTTGATTGACCGAAATTGACCAATCAGAAAGTTTTGAAAAGATTAAATCAATGAATCCTTGAAATATGATCTGTATGTATCTACGTGTGTGTTAAACGATGATGATCACTACATTTTTTTTACTGGCAATGAATATATATGAAAATTTCACAATTTCAAATTTCATTATATGTATTATTTTGAATTCATTACGTGTATTATATTTATGTTCTCCGAGCTTTTGAGTCTTAATTATGTCAACATATGTCATAAAAAGGTGTTATTCTGTTCTAGATTATTTCTTTACTATTCCGTTATTGATGTGGTTGACGTAAATGCTTAAATAACGGAAAATAAAAATTCATAAACGTTTCGATTTACACAAGAAAATTGAGTTATAAATTTATCGTAGGATAATGACAATTTACACCAGACGTTAAGTGGAAGAGAATGAGAATATTTTTAAACGAACGAAGAATAATAATCCTAAACAATAAACAAGGAAAAATGTTCCATTCCATGTTAAAAATTTTACTTGTTTTTTTACCGGACGATAGGCGAATTATCTATTCCTATTTTTTTAACATTCCGTTAGATGAAATTCAAATTTGTCCTTTCTATAGAACATATTTCCCTTGCCTTCAGTTTTCTCTTCATTCAAAATTCAGTTTGTTCAGATTTAAACCATCGAACCGGAATCTGGATATTTTGATATATCTAATTGGATGAATATCATATATTTAACCGGATGGATATCATTTATATAACCGGATGGATATCATGATATCTAAATGGATGACTATCACCTAATAACAAAAAAGTAAAAAATTATTTTGAAATGTAGATATCTAACCGGATGACTATCACATATCTAACCGGATGGATATCACCTATAACCGGATGGATATCAAGTATAAAAAACCGGATGGATTGCTCATATTTATTTTAAATCATTAACCGGATGGATATTTCATATTTAAAAAAATGACTATTGACATATCTAACCGGATGAAAATCACATATTTAAACCGAAATATCAGAACATTAACCGGATGGATATCATTTATCTAACTGGGTTTCCAAATCACCTTAAACCAATGGATATCACATATCAACCGGATGGATATAAAATATCTAAAATTTGGATATCACCATAACCTATATGGATATCAACGTTTTAACCGGATGAATATCATTACATATATCTAACTTATTTATACCTATAACCGGATGGATATCACATATCTAACCGGGTGGATATCACCTATAACCAGATGGATATCACATATCTAACCAGATGCATATCACATATCTAATAGGATGCATAAAAAATTTAATCCAAAAAATTTTTTATTTTTTTTAATTTTTTAATATTCTTTAAATTTTTTCTTTTAATTTTTATTTTCGCTAGTCAAATCATATTAATAAATGGACTATTATTACTAAATCCGTACTTTTGGAATATATTATTCAATAATAAAATTTAACGATTTTTTCATAGCCTGCATTCATTCTGAACCATGCAATCCTAAAAAATGATCAAGAAAAAAATTACTTTTAAACTTCATCTCTTTCTTCCCATATTCTACATAATGTTGACTTTAAGACCTTATCATCAATAACATATTCATTTAATAATTTTTTACAATTTTTTATTATTATTATTATTAAATCTTTTTGATTTTGTTTTTCTACATTTCCTTCTGAGTCCCAAATTTTTAACTAAATCAAAATTTTTCAAGGCATTTTCAACTGAGCCTTTCTGCAAAAATAATTTTAAAATTATAGCATACTTGTGAGCGCGATTTTGATAAAATTTAAACTATTATGGGCTTCCAGGAAGATTCAATCATCTAAGTTTAACCATTTCCAATAAATCTGTCGTCTCCAACTATTAAATGGAATTTCTTGTTTTTCATTTTGTTATTTTTTAGATGGACATTTCAAGATATTTTCATTTTGATAAAATTTTATCGAAATAAGATTTCAATCAATGACATTAAATCTGCAAGGAAATTATTTTATTTGTTATGTTCTTGTGGTCTTTGATCCCATGATCGCCAAATAGTATCATTTGAGTTTTTGTCTGTTGTTTCTTATTCATTTTTTATATTATTATTATTTTTTTATTTTTTCAATTTTTGAAAATGCGTTTATTTTTTTTTCGGGTCCCTCATTTTTTTTTCAATGGCATTGACATTTTCCATGAATTTTTAAATTATTTATTTTTTTCGTACATTGACAATAAAAAAAAATTTTTGTATCTCTTTGAATAGATTCCACAAACGTCTAAGGAATCGTTTACTTTTTTTTTAATCAAATTTTTCCAGCTGGATTTTATATTTATTGAGGAATCGGATTTTTCGAAAATATTTTTTACAATCTTACGTGGAATCATTCCAAAGGTTTGAATCTCTTCTTTTCCAAGTGGTAAAATATCATTTATCAACTGGTTTCGATTTTGGATCAAAATTTTGAAATAACAAAAGAAATCAAAACCTTTTATTAAATTAATTTGATTTTAGATTCATTCTTTTTCGATTTTAAAAATGGTTTATTTTTACAGATTCAAATCTTTTCAATTTTCCAGAAATTAAATTTTAATTAAAATTAAATAATTCTTTAAAAAATTTTCTTTAAAAATAGATATTTATTTTGGTTTATTATTTGATGTTTTTTGGTAAATTTGAGATTTAAACTTTTTATTTTATTTCAAATTTTAAAAAATATTGAACACTTTTTTTTCAATCAAATCTTTTTCCTTTTGAAAAAATCTTTCATTTTTGATTATTATTTTAAAACAGATTTGTTTCCTTTTTTCCTATCTCCCATTCATTTTTTCCGTTTTTGAAATGTTTTAAAGAATCTTTTTTTTGCAATAAAAAAAATAAATCTTTTCAAATTTTTTATAAAGACCGTTTTTGGTGTGTTTCTGAACTTTTATTTCATCTTTTTTGTTTCTTTATTTTTTTCAATAAACCGAGGGCTCTTTATTATTATTTTTATTTTATTATTATTATTATTATTATTTTTTTATTTTCTTTTGATTTCTGGCGTTTTTTTTTTTCCGGGTTTACAAAGTCAGGGGACCCAACCTAAGGTTAAAATGGCATCATGACATTTTCCACTGACAAAAAAAAAAAAAAAAAAAAAATAGAGATAAAGCCCTTCGTAAAGTGTGGGGCTATACTTGTCAGAACAATTTTTTTGTATTTCTCCTTGAGGCATGGACTTCCAGGAGGCATTCAATTAGTCTACTGGAATCTTTTCCAACCAGTCCTAGGGCTCCAACTACAACAGGGATTGTTGATGTTCCCATATGCCACATTTTTGAGATTTCTATTTCAAGGTCCTTGTATTTTGACAACTTTTTGAATATCTTCAAAGATACATTGCAGTCAGCAGGGACTGCCATATCAATAAGGAGGCACCGTTTTTTTTTTGGTCTTTAATAACAATATCTGGGCGGTTGGCTTTGATTGTTCTGTCAGTGTGTATTGTGTAGTCCCATAGAATTGTAACAGGTCTTATCTCCGTAACCGGGTCTGGGTGGTGTTCATACCAGTTTCTTTCAGTTTCCTTGCCATAGAAGTTGCCAATTTTCCAGTGCAGATATTGGCCCACTCTGTCATGTCGGGTTTTATATTCAGTGGATGCCAACACCGTGCAGCCTGATACAAGATGATCAATCGTTTCTGGATATTTATCACAGAATCTGCATTTTGGGCTGACACAATATTTTAGTATATGTGCTTGATAATTCCTAGTTAACAAGCATTGGTCATGTGCAGCAAGGATAAAACCTTCAGTTTCAGCTTTCAACCTTGCACTACGTAGCCACTGATGGGTACGGGTTTTGTCTACGTCAGCTTGTTTGGTACGGGCAGAGAATTGGCCATGAAGCGGTTTATCTTGCCATCGCTTCTGTATCTGGTCGGTTGCATTCGTCTTTTTGCTGTCTTTTTTAAGTATTTTTTGCAGTTTCAGCCGGTGTATTGTGCTGTAGTTGCATCTTCTACGCCCATTTGAAACTCCATTTTGAATTTGTTGGCTTCTTTCATTACGGAGTAAAGACGCTTACTACTTTCATGTTCCTTGACGCATACCATCATCCAGTCTTCTGTAGTTTCCAAATATCTTTGGAGGCCAATTGTTGTAGTTTTGTAGGACAGTTCTAGTTGAACTAATCCTCTGCCTCCTTCGGATCTGGGCACATACAGACGATCAACATCAGCTTTGGGATGATGCATGCGATAGCAAATGAGAAGCTTTCTCGTTTTGGCGTCCATTCGCTTAATTTCAGCTATGGTCCAGTTAAGGATTTAAAGCTGTATTGCACCACAGGGACAGCCAATGTGTTTATGGCTGATATTCTGTTTTTTTGAGTTTAGCTCAGTATTTAGTACCAGACGTACACGCCTGTAGTACTCTTTTTTTATTTTTTTTCCTTCATTTGGGGTGTTGTATGCCATCTCCTTCGCTAATTCCTAGGTACTTATAAAAATTCATCATGTTCCAGTTCCCTAATCTTTGTGACAAAATCTAAATCTATTAAGGGTGTTTCTGTAATTCTACCTTTCTTGAATGTTACTTTTGCACATTTATCTAATCCGAAGTCCATACCTATGTCGTCACTGAAATTTTTTTACAATATTGAGGAGGCCTTTCAACTCATTGTCGTCTTTGGCAAAGAGTTTGAGATCATCCATGTAAGTAGGTGATTGAATATTTTTTTTTTTTTTTACCATTAATACTTATTTTAATTTTTCATTATTTAATTTCTTAATAACAAAACAAAACAAAGGTTCAAAAAAGAGAACAATTCCTTGAAAGATTCATTTCTGGTTTTTATTCATTAAAAATATGGCATTTTTTCTTAATGTTTTTTTATATAGTTTTCAATTCCATTTTTCCCATGCTTGTTTTTTTAAAAATTTACCATTTAAAAACTTATTTTTTTCAAAATAATTTAATTTCCAAATATTTTTATAATTTTATATTTTCTTTTTCTTTTTTTTTTTTTTTTTTTTTTTTTATCAATTTGTTCAAACATTTTTTCCTTTTTAAATTTGAAATCATTTTATTTATCAAACAATTTTTTTTTAAATTTATGAATTTTTATTGATTTATTTTTCCCTTTTTTTTTTTTTCATTTTTTTTTTTTTTTAATAAATAAATATAGACAGAATTTAGGATTCAATTGAATATTTCAATTTATTATGATTCTAATTCTTTTGTTTTTTTATTAAAATAATTTTTTTTATTTAAGTAATTTTTTATAAATGAAATCTTAAATAAATATTCATTTTTTTAAAATTCAAATTTTTTATAAATATTTTTAAATGTCTAAATTTTTTATTTTTTTTTTTTTAAAATTTTAATTTATAATATTTACTTTTTTAAATTTATTTTTTTTTTTAAATTTGAAATTTTTTTTTTTTTAATTTATTTATCTATTTTTTTAATTTTTTTAAATCCATCAATTCTTAAAATTTTTTTTAGTATTTTTCTTTCTTTTATCCATAATTTGTTCATTTTTTTTTATAACTTTTTTTTTTTTTTTATTTTCTAAATTTTTTTTTATTTAAAATTTTTAAGGTAAAAAAATTTTATAACGTTTTTTTTTTTTTTTTTTTAATTTTTTTAATTTTTCTTTTTTTTCTTTTATTATTTAAAGATTATTAAAAAATTAACAAATTAATGTATTTTTAAATTAAATTTCTTTTGAATTTTTTCAACACCATTTTTTTTTTTTTTTTTTAAAAAAACTTTTTTTGGATTTTTTATTTAAACTTTTTTATTTGTTTTAAAAATTATTAAAAAAAAAAAAATTTTTTTTAAATAAGGTTTTTATTTCAGAAATCAAGATTCAAAATTATTTTTTTTTTTTTTTTTTTATTTTATATTTTTTTATAGTTTTTTAAGTATTTTTTATTTAAAAAAAAATTTTATTTAAAAAAATTTAATTGAAATTGTTTTAAAAAAAAATTAAATTTATATTTTTTCTTTATCATAAAATATTTATTTAATTTAAAATTTTAAAATTTATTAAAAAAAAAAAAAATTTTTGCCATAAAAAAAAATTATTGTTTAATTTTTTCTTTTTAATTTCAAATATCATTTTTAAATAATGTATTTCATAATTTCTTCACATTTTAATTAAAAAAAATAACTTGATTAAATGAAAAAAATTTTTTATTTTTTTATTCTTTTTTTAAAATTTATTTTTATTTATTTATTAAATAGATTTTTTTAATTAATGAAAAAAAAATTTTTTTTTTGATTTTTTTTTATTTTCATTTCTAAAATTTTTTTTTTAATTTTAAAATTTTTCTTTATTAAAAAATTTTTTTTAAACTTTTAATTTATTTCATTTTTTTTTTTAAGTTATTTTTTTTTTGGGAAAAAATTTTTTAAATAAAATTTTTTATATAAATTTTTAAATTTTTTTAATTTAATCAATTTTTTCCTTTATATAATTTTTCAATTTCATAACATCCAATTTTTTAATTCTTTTAATTTTTATAAAATAATTTTTTTAAATAAACTTTTTTTTTTTTTTTTTAAAAAATTTTCTTTTAAATAAAACAGAATTTTTTAAAAATAAATTAAAATAATTTTTAAAAAATTTTATTCAAATTTTTATTTTTTAAAATATATTAAAAATTCAAATATGATAAATTTTATTTTATTTTATCAATTAAAAAATAAATATGTTTTTTATTTAATATATTTTTTGTTTTTTAATTTTAAATTTTCTTTTTATTTAAAATATATTTAATTTTCAAATCCAATATAACTGAATAAATTGTTTTAAATAAAAAAATTTTTTTTTTGTAAAATTTTTTAAAAAAAATTAAAAAATTTTTTTTTTTTTTTTTTTTTTTTTAAATTTTTTTTTAAAATTTTTAATTATTTTTTTTTCATAATTTATTTTATTTTATTTGTTATTAAATTTTTTTATATTTTAAAATTTTCAAATTTTTTTTTAAAAAAAAAAATATATAACCTTTAAAAAATTTTATATTTTTTTTATTATTTTTTTAAATTTTTATAAAAAAAAAATTTTTTCATTTTTTTATTTTTCAATTTTTAAAATTTATTTTTTTTTTCAAAAATTTTTTTTGTTTTTTTTATTTTTTTATTTTTTTAATATATTTTATTTTATAGATTTTAATTTTTATTTTTAAAATTTTGATAAATTTATGATAAATTAAAATAATTAATAATAATTTTTTTTTTTTTTTTTTTTTTTTTTTTTTTTTATTTATATTTATAATAATGATTTATTTTTTTTATAATTTATTATTTTATTTAATTTTTTTAATTTAATCTTTTTTTTTTTTAAATATAAAAATAAAAAAAAAAATAAATTTTAAAATTTTTTTAAGTAAATTAAATATTTATAATTTTATAATTTTTTTTTAATTTATAATCAATTTTTTGATTTCAAATTTAATAAAAAAATTTTTATTTACAATTTTTTTTTTTTTATTTTATAAAAATATAAAATTTTAATATTCATTTAAATTAAATATTTTCCAATTATAATAAAAATATATCATTTAAATAAATTTATTTAAAATATAATTTATTTAAAAATTTTTTTTATTTATTTTTTTCCAAATCATAATTTTTTTTTTTTTATTGTTAATATTTTTTTATTTTTTTTAAAAAAAATTTTTAAATTTTTTATTTTTTTGTTGAAATTTTTTTCATAATTAATTTTTTGTATTATTTATATATTATAAATATTTTTTAAATTTTATTTATTTTAATAAATTTATATATAATAATATAAAATATTCATTATTTTTTGAAATTTTAAAAATTCATTTAAAACTTATAATCATTCTATAAATTATTTTTTTTTTTTTTTAAAAAATTTATTAAAGGATCGAATTATTTTTATTTTAAATAAACCATTAAATTATTTTTTTATGAATATTTTTTCATTATTTTTTCATATTTATTTTAAATTTTTTTCCCATAAATTGATAAATTACTTATTTATTTTAAATATATCCTTTTATGAAGTTTTTAATTTGTTTAAAAATTCAAATAAAAAAATTTAAATAAAAATCATATATTTGAAATATATATATAATTTAAATATTTATATATATATTATATATAAAATAATGTTTTTTTATTATTTTTTCAAATTAATTTTTAAATGGAAATTAAAAATTTTTAATTTTATAATTTTATCTATTAAAAAATTTATTCCGAATCATTTTTTTTTAAAAAATTAAATAATTATTAAATATAAATATTTCATAAATAAATATTTATTTTTTTTTTTTTTTTAAATTTTTTTTTTTATATAACATTTCTGTTTGTAAAATATGAAAAAAAAATTATATATTTTTTTAAGAAAATATTAAATTTAAATATTTTATTTTTTTTTAATGTAATTTAATGTTAAAAAATTTTTTTTTTTTTTTTTTCCTTTTTTTTTTTTATTAGATAATTGAAATTTAAAATTTTTATTTTATATATCTTTTTCAAATTTTATTAGCTTTTTTTTTAATTATTTTAATTTTTTATTTATTTTTTTTGTGAAAAATTAATTAAAAATTTTTTAATTAATTTTTTTTTTTTTTTTTAACAAATATAATGATCATTTTTATTAATCTAAAATATTTATTGAAAAAAATTGATTTTTTAAATTTTATTTATTTTTTTTTTTTTATTATTGGTATTTTATTCATTTTTTTTTATATTTTTTTTATTTTATTATTATTTATATATTATATTTTGTTATATTTTTATATTTTTTTTTTATTAAAAAAATTTTTAAAATTAAATGAAAAAAAAATTTTATAAAAATTTTTTTTTTTTTTGCTTTAAATTTTTTTAAAAAAATAAAGGTTTGATATTTTAAAAATTTTTTTTAAATGAAAATCTCATTGATTTTTTGATTAAAAAATTAAAATCATATTGAGATGATTTATTTTTTTTTTTTAATTGTATTTTTTTATATTTTTAATTTTATTACATTTTATTTTATATGATTTTTAAAAAGAATTTTCTAAATTGTTTTTTAGATATTTAAAATTTTTTCATCATTATATTTTATTTTTGAAAAAACCAAAAATTCATTGTGAACATTTTTTTTTTGTAATTTTTTTCAAATATTGTTTTTTTTTTTATTGATTGATGAAATAAATACTAAAATTAATATTTTATTTACATTTAAAGATTTTTTAAATATTTCTTTGATAATCATATTTTTAAATTTTTATTATATAATTCTTCCATTTTTATAATGTATTTTAAAAATTATAAAATTTAAATTCAATGCAAATTTATTTTAAAAATGTTTCATTTTTTAAATTTTTATTTATCAATATATTTAAATTATCTTTTTTTTTATCAATTTTTTTAAAATGAAAAATAAATTTACATTATTTTATTGAAATTTGTTTTCAAAAAATACAAATTAATATTGATTCAAACATTAAATTAATGATTGTTTTTTCTTTTTTTTTGATTGGATTTTTTTTGATATTTTGAAAATACAATGAAATGATTATTACTATTTTTTTTTTTTTTTTTTTATTTTATTTTTATTTTTTTTAAAAATTGTCTATTTCAATTTTTTATTAAAAATGGCTAAATAAATTTTTTTTTTAAATTTTTTTTATTTTGAATTTTCATATTTTTATATTTTTTATATTTTTTTTTATTATCTTTTAAATTTTTTCCCAAATTTAAGAAAATTTTAAAACGAAATTTTTAATTTAATAGAATTTTTGAAATCATTTAAATTTCATATTTTATTATTTTTTTTCATTTGGATTATGATAATTATTTTCAATTATTATTATTATTATTATTATTATTATTATTATTATTATTATTATTATTATTTTTTTTTTGATTTCTGGCGTTTACACATTTTCTTTCCGGGTCCCGCCCAGGGACCTAAGGTTAGAAATGGCATCATGACACTTTCCACTGACAAAAAAAAATGATATAAATAAAGCCCTTCGTAAAGTGTGGGCTGTACTTGTCAGAACAATTTTTTTGTATCTCCTTGAGACATGGACTTCCAGGAATCCCTTCAATTAGTCTACTGCAATCTTTTCCAACCAGTCCTAGGGCTCCAACTACAACAGGGATTGTTGATGTTCCCATATGCCACATTTTTTGAGATTTCTATTTCAAGGTCCTTGTATTTTGACAACTTTTTGAATATCTTCAAAGATACATTACAGTCTACAGGGACTGCCATATAAATAAGGAGGCACCGTTTTTGTTTGTGGTCTTTAATAACAATATCCGGGCGCTTGGCCTTGATTGTTTTGTCAGTGTGTATTGTGTAGTCCCATAGAATTGTAATAGGTCCTATCTCCGTAACCGGGTCTGGGTGGTGTTCATACCAGTTTCTTTCAGTTTCCTTCCCGTAGAAGTTGCAGATTTTCCAGTGCAGATATTGGCCCACTCTGTCATGTCAGGTTTTATATTCAGTGGGTGCCAACATCGTTCAATCTGATACAAGATGATCAATCGTTTCTGGATATTTATCACAGAATCTGCATTTTGGGCTGACACAATATTTTAGTATATGTGCTTGATAATTCCTAGTTAGCAAGCATTGGTCCTGTGCAGCAAGGATAAAACCTTAAGTTTCAGCTTTCAACCCTGCACTACGTAGCCACTGATTGGTACGGATTTTGTCTACGTCAGCTTGTTTGGTACGGGCAGAGGATTGGCCATGAAGCGGTTTATCTTGCCATCACTTCTGTATCTGGTCGGTTGCATTCGTCTTTGCTGTCTTTTTTTTAAGTATTTTGCAGTTTCAGCCGGTGTATTGTGCTGTACTTGCATCTCTACGCCCATTTGAAACTCCATTTTGAATTTGTTGGCTTCTTTTTATTACGGAGTAAAGACGCTACTACTTTCATGTTCCTTGACGCATACCATCATCCAGTCTTCTGTAGTTTCCAAATATCTTTGGAGGCCAATTGTTGTAGTTTTGTAGGACAGTTCTAGTTGAACTAATCCTCTGCCTCCTTCGGATCTGGGCACATACAGACGATCAACATCAGCTTTGGGATGATGCATGCGATAGCAAGTGAGAAGCTTTCTCGTTTTGGCGTCCATTCGCTTAATTTCAGCTATGGTCCAGTTAAGGACATTAAAGCTGTATTGGGACAGCCAATGGGACATGGCCATATCCTGTGTTTTAGAACCAGATATCCTCTTTTTTGAGTTTAGCTCAGTTTTAGTACCAGATTCACACGCCTGTAGTATTCTTTTCTTTATATTTTTCCTTCATTTGGGGTGTTGTTGCCATCTCCTTCGCTATGAGGGAGCATTTATGAATTTAGTTCAGAAAAGAATCAAATGAAAGATTCCAAAGGGAAAGAAGCAAAGAAAAGTTCTTCCAGCAGAAATTTAAAGCCAATTCTTTAAACTCTCTTAATACAAAAAAACATTCAACATCGTCAAAATAAGCAATTTTCCTTTTATTATCAAGGACTCCTTGGGCCTAAGGTGGCATGACCGTATTAAGTGGCTGTAATTAATAAGTTGATTAAGCAGGGTATATAAAATTGGGCGTCATGCAAGCGTTGTGGTTGGGAAGATGGTGTGAACGAGGTATTCTGGTGATTTCCTTCTATTTTCGGGAAGAAAAATTTGATTCGAAGAATTCAGAAGAATAAGCACGAAGAAATTGACAATAAAGACGAAAATTCTGGAAGAATGACGGATAAAGGGAAGAAGTTTAAAGATAAAAAAAAAAAATAAAGGTTTTCTAACAAAGAAAAGAAAGAAAGAAGATCATGCAGAAAAATAAAAGCATTAACCTATAAAAAGTGACATTAAGAAAAAAAAACTAAATGAAAGAAATAGAAAGAAAGAAAGAAAGAAAGAAAGAAAGAAAGAAAGAAAGAAGTAGATTAACTACCCGAATAAGAAAGAAAGACGAACAAGAAATAAAGAAAGAATTAAAGGACTGATGAAAGACAAAATAACAAAGGGAGGGGGGAGGAGAAAGAGAAACAGAAAGAAAAAAGAATTAGATAAAATACCCGGATGAGAAAAAAAGAAAGAAAGAAAGAAAAAAGTATATTAAATAAACGAAAGAAGAAAAGAAAGAAAGAAAAAAGTAAGAAAGTTATTATCTACACGAATAAAAGAAAGACAGAAAAAAGAAAAGAAAGAAAGAAGTATATTATCTAATCGATTAAGAAAGAAAGAAAAAAGTATGTTATCTACACGAATAAGAAAGAAAGAAAGAAAGAAGTATGTTATCTAATCGAATAAGAAAGAAAGAAGTATGTTATCTACACGAATAAGAAAGAAAGAAAAAAAATCTATGAATATCTACAAAAGATGTTATCTAGAAAAGAAAGAAAGAAAAAGAAATCTAAAAGAAAAGAAAAGATAAGATCTACCTGATTTATCTAAGAAAAAGAAAGAAAGAAAAAAGTATGTTATCTACACGAATAAGAAAGAAAGCAAGAAGTATGTTATCTACTCGAATAAGAAAGAAAGAAAGAAAGAAATAAAGACAGGAGTATGTTATCTACACGAATAAGAAAGAAAGAAAGAATTAATTTAATGAAGAGAGATAAAGTAACAACCGAAACATGGCGATATTAAAATGAAACTAAATGAACCAGTTAAAGAGAAATAAAGTAAGAAATGAAAATAAATAAATAGAACGATAAAGTGTAAGTCCAGAGAAAATTAAGTAAGTAAAACGAAATTCAAGTTGAATAAAAACAAATCACAATAAAGGGGAGAAGAAAGAAAACGATTAGGAACTACGAAGGAAAAATAAAATCAATGAAAAATAAACGGAAAGATAGTGAAGAAAAAAAAAGAATATATATTAAAGAGAGAAAGGCGCGAAAAATAAATGAAGAAAAATGGAAAGTAGTCAGAAAAGAAGAAAATATTACTTAAAAAAAAAAGAAATTATTTAACTGAAGGCAAAAAGACAAGAGGAAATAGCGATAGACAAGGAATATGTAGGACTCGTTCTGAGCAAAATCAAGAAGTGAAGGGGAAAATGGCGGCTAAACGGAAAAGAATGATATGAATTTGTTGTTGCTTTACAGCAATAAATTGTGGTTTGTTAATAATAATACAAAAAATAATAATATAAATGCCTCATTTAAATCTAGAATGCAATCTGAATTTTTTTTAAAGTGGCAATTGTCACCTATTTTATTCTTTCGCGAAACCATTCAAAATGGTGAAACACGTCTGCCTGAAGGATCGTTTTGCCTCCATTACTTTTCGTTTTGTGACGATATTTAATTTGTAAAACTGACGAAGCCTGATTGTTATTCTCAATAATAGCTTTTACAACCTTTTCAATATGAACACGATGCATGGGCCTCGAGTTAAAAAGTTATTGAGAAATATGTCCCTGTATAAGAACTAGAGACTTTACAGGTCGCAAAGGTTAGTGTTTAAATATGTTTGTGCCGAGTTGAAGTTCAATCCAAGAATTGCAGAAATAGCAGTGTATTGTTTGCGTTGTACGGCGTTAAGTTTAAAGGTCTGTTCAAATAGGGGAAAGCGAAATTCATTTGTGTTAACTTGTACGGGATCAACTCAAGTTTTGTTTATTTATTTAATACTGGAACTGAATATATGATTCTTTTCACAAGTGTTTTCTGTATTTGAATACATTAAAATCTTCCAGAACAACGGAATCTCTTTCATTTTCGTTATCCTATATCCTTTAGATATTTTTGCCATAGTGTGTGAACTCAGGTTCCTTCCAAACTTTGGACACTTAACCAACCGTTAGGTGTTTCTTTAACACCCCCACCCACGACATTAATTTTTAACTTAATCATAATTCCTAGTTGGCAACTGGTTTCATTTTCTTCCTCCAACTACTCCCTTGTCACGCAGTGTGAGGCACTCTTAACTCAGTTGGTGTGGGAGGCGAACGCCAAAGGAATTATCCATTTTCGGAAATCCGAAGTAACTAACGCAGGGTATACAATATGTCCCTAGAGATATAGACACCCACATAGAAGGAGGTGATTTTATATTGATCTTAAGTATTTCGATTTTTTTAATGGCCGGGGAATAAAATATTTGAATTAAAGAATTTTTAGCGAAAGGAACAAAAGAGTCAATAACTGAAAACATTTGGGGGTCAAACTACAAAAAAAAAATCGAAATCGTTGATTTCCGGTCCCATTTTGGGTTGGAGCCAGTTTTATTTCAACCTGAGATAGTTCGATTTACGCCCGTTTGTGCTGCCAGCAACGCGTCGTCATGTTGGGATGACTATAGAGAAGGTTGGAGGTTTGTTGTTTTTACGGCATAGCAGTATCAATGGGTTATTTAATGCCGACAAGACTTGCTGGTAATTTTGTTTTTCCAAAAATGTATAGTTTGGTTGGGTTTGTTTTGTTTTACGGCATATTAGTCTCAATGGGTTATTTAATGCCGATGAGATTTTTATTGCTGGTAATTTTTCTTTTAAAAAATGTATAGTTTGTTTGGGTTTGTTTTGTTTTACGGCATATTAGTCTCAATGTGTTATTTAATGCCGATGAGATTTTTATTGCTGATAATTTTTATTTTTTTTCTCCAAAAATGTATTGCTGGTAATAATATTTTCAAAGAATTTATTACTGGTATCCTATTATTACACTTTCATAGTGCTTTGACAACAATGTTTATAACTAGAGAAAATCATTGACAATAATTTTGACACGGGCACAACATTGCCAGTGATTTGAGAAAAGCGTTGGAAATAGTTTTAACAAGAGAAAAACGTTGGCAATGTCTCTCACAAGAGAAACGTATTGGCAATGATTTTGACAGGAAAATGCATTGACATTGATTTGATAAAAGCGTCGGGATAAGTTTTAACAGGAGAATTGCATTTGCATTGTCTCTCACAAGACAAAGTCATTGACAATCGTTTTGACACGAACAAAACAGTGTCAGTGATTAGACAAAAGCGATGGAAATATTGTTAACAAGAGAAAAGTGTTAGCAATGCCTCTCACAAGAGAAAAGAATTGGCAATGATTTTTTCAGAAGAAAAGCATTGGCAGTGATGGTACAAAAGCATTGGCAATAGTGTTTAGAGAAAAACTGAAAGATTTCTAACAAGAGAAAGTCATTGACAATGGTTTTGACACGAGCACAACATTGGTATTGATTTGCCTAAAGCTTTGGCAATAGGTTTAAGAAGATAAAAGCTTTGACAGTGTTTCTAACAAAAGAAAATCATTGACAATGGTTTTGACACGACCAAATGATTTAACAAAAGCGTTATAAGTTGTTTAAACGAGACAAAAAATGCGTTGGCATCTCACAAGAGATAAGTATTAACAATAATTTGACAGGAGAAATGCATTGGCAGCGATTTGACAAAAGTGTTGGTAATAATTTTAGGTAAAAAAGCTTTGGCAATATTTCTAAAATCCTTGACAATGGTTTGCCACGAATAAAACATTGGCAGGGATTTAACAAAAGCGTTGAAAATAGTTTTAACAAGAGAAAAGCGTTGGCAATTTCTCTCACAAAAGGAAAGCATTGGCAGCGATTTGACAAAAGCTTTGGCAATAGTTTTAGGAAAAAGCGTTGGTTATATTTCTAACCACAGAAAATCATTGACAATGGTTTGCCACGAGCAAAGCATTGGTAGGGATTTGACAAAAGCTTTAGAAATAGTTTTAACAAGAGAAAAACGTTGACAATTTCTCTCACAAGAGGAAAGCATTGGCAGTAATTTGACAAAAGCGTTGCCAATAGTTTTATGAGAAGATATTTGGCAATATTTCTAATAAGAATAAATCATTGACAATGTTTTTGACACCAGCAAAACATCGGCTGTGATTTGACAAAATCGTCGGTAATAGTTTTACCAGGAGAAAAGCATTAGCAAAGTCTCCCAAAAGAGAAACTCGTTGGCAATGATTTTAACAAGATGGAAAGATTGGTACTGATTTGACAAAAAGTTTTCTCTATAATTTTAACAATTGAAAAGCGCCGGCGATGCCTTTGTTAAGAGAAAGTATTTTCACCAATTTTTGATAAGAAATATTCGAAAACGTCTACAAGCTTAAAGAATTGAAACGATTTTGACAAGAATAAAGATTTGCAATGATCTGATGAAGAGGGAATCATTTGAAATGCTTTTATAGAGCAAATCATTTTCACTTATTTTGAAAAAGGGGAA
>CAHIKZ030001969.1:162500-185000 GCA_903632075.3 Acanthosepion pharaonis | reverse complement strand
CACTTTTTCAAGCATCTCGACAACTTCCTGCGCGAAAAATGCTTCAAAAGCCGAGATGATGGAGAATCGGCCTTCAATGACTTCATCGCTTCCAGAACTCCGGATTTCTATGCTAATGGGATAAATAAACTTGTTTCTCGTTGTCAAAAATGTGTCGATTCTAATGGTTCTTATCTCGATTAATAAAGTTTATTATGAAAGGAGTTATGATCTTTTGAAGTTAAACGTCAAAAAACGACATTATTTTTGCACCAGCCTAATAACAGAACAAAAGCGTAGTGTAATAGAAGTGATTTATATGGTATGTGGTATTATTGCACACATTCAGGTAACCGTACTCAGTCAGTTATGTGGCATGCGTGATACACACGTAAGCGATCATGTATCTTTCAATACATGACTGACGAGGCAGATTTTTTTTTCCCACAGTAGGTTGTCATCTCTTTCAGCGATAGACCAGTTACCATCCAAGGCTATAGAACCCGCTCTATCCAGCTATTTACCCAAAGCTGGAGGAAGAAAAAGGGATTCTTATCTTTCCCAATGTTATTAGCACGTAAATTAATGTAATGGATTCGAATGGAATTCGAACTCGGCTCTCCGATTCCTCAATCCAAGCCGCTATCCGTTACTCCACCAAGAACGAAGTAGCCACTGATGAGTTATTGCCGATTGTGGTAGTTTTTTTGACAATATCTCACCATTTGTTTTTCATTAGAATTTGATTGAAAAGAAAGTATATGCTTCCTGATTTTATTTAGTATTTTCACTACAATACATTTTGAAATACGACTGATGGGGTCGTCCTGTACGTCAAACATATCCTGAAACCAACATTTTAACTTGAAAATTTGCCTTGCGCGTTACCATATACGGTAAAGGAAATATTATTTATTAAGCCGGAAGATTTTTATTCCTTTAAATGAAGAAAGGAAGAAGAAAGAAACTTTGGAATAATTAAGAAAGAAACAAAGAAAGAAACAAACAAACAAACAAACAAACAAACAAAACAAAGAACGATTATCCTGATGAAGAAAGAGAGAAACTGAAGAAAATTTGCCAGGAAAAGAAAGAACGAAGAAAGAAACAGGAAAATTAGCTTGAAGAAGAAAGGAAAAATAAACAATAACAAATAAGAAAATAAATAAATAAATAAATAAATAAACAAATAAAGAGATTAACTATCTAAATAAGAAAAGAAAGAAATAAAGCGATTAACTATCCAAATAAAAAAAGAAAGAAAGAAAGAAAGAGATTAACTATCTAAATAAGAAAAGAAATAAATAAATAAAGAGATTAACTATCTAAATAAGAAAAGAAAGAAAGAAAGAAAGAGATTAACTATCCAAATAAGAAAATAAATAAATAAACAAATAAAGAGATTAACTATCTAAATAAGAAAAGAAAGAAAGAAAGAAAGAAAGAAAGAAAGAAAGAAAGAAAGCGATTAACTATCTAAATAAGAAAGAACGAAAGAAAGAAAGAAAGAAAGAAAGAGATTAACTATCCAAATAAGAAAGAAAGAAAGAAAGATAGATAAAGGGAATTCAATTCTTTGATTTTTAAAACCTTGAAAAAATCAGATTTGTCAGATTTTAATATGAAACTTTCCGGACTTCTTCACAAATGAATGAAATCATTTTTGAAACGTGTCTTTATCAGAAAATCACGGTAAACATTTTTTTTTTACATCTCTTAGCTCCTACTCATTTCATTTTATAGAATTTCGAGAAATTCTCTTTCGTATTACTTAATCTATATATTTATTATAAGAACAAGTCCTCGGAGAATCTAAATAATTTGATTTTTTTTTTTTTTTGTCAAATAAGACCACCAAATACAAAATTTTAATTATAAAATAGAAAAATGTCATAGAACTAATTGTTAAATCCAAGTACCTTTGTAAAACGGTGAATGGTCAAGGTTAGAACCAATGAAAATGAATAACACGAACACAGGTATGGAATACAAAAAAGAATATATAATTATATTAACAGAAATATAATACAAAGAAGTAGAAGTATTAGTAATGACTATCAGATTTGGTTAGAGTGAATTATGTTGTCTCGACAAGTATCACTATTCCAATGTCCTTACAATATGCTCTCAATTATCTCATCCTCGTCGCCACTTGTTATGGTCCATGTTCCTTGCTGTACCACGGTGAAGGTCCAAGGTTAGAACCAATGAAAGAATAACACGAACACAGGTATGGAATACAAAGATATATTACAACAGAAATATAATACAAAGAAGTAGAAGTATTAGTAATGACTATCAGATTTGGTTAGAGTGAATTATGTTGTCTCGACCAGTATCACTATCCCAATGTCCTTACAATATGCTCTCAATTATCTCTCCTAGTCTTACAATATCCTCATACCTCTTGAGAGGTGCAGTATTTATAATGTCAGGAATAGTCCATTATTATTATGGGTAAGTTCCCATAACACTAAGACATGATGTAATTAGAAAATCTTTAATTGAATTAAATTATGGATAAATAAATAATAATAGTTTGCAAGAATTTTTTTTCTTCATTTTAATCAGAATAAGTTATAAACTTTTAAATCTTTTAACTTTCTGTATTAATTTGTACCGGTCTAGTGATATTGTTAGTAAATTAAAACTGTATTTGCTAACAATAAATGTAAAAGCTCAGTTTCAATTCAACGAGCCAGAGTTTGATTTTTTGTTTGTTAATGTTTGTAAATATAGACGTCCATGCAAGACGTCGGATTTAACATTGACTATTAGCTCGGAATTAAAACAATAATTAAAGTTCAAGAAAGAATGAAAGTTTATATCAATTAAACTTTCAATCAGTGAATTCTACTCAAAGAACATTTCAGAAAATAATATTTTATTTTTGAAAGATATTTAAATAAAGACAATAATGTTGTGTTGACAGATCTGTCAATATGGTCGAATTAGCGTTTTACTATTTAAGTATAAAAAGTAAAGATTCCAATCATTTTTTCATCAGATCACCTCATCCACGGCAGTGAAGACACTAAGATACAAGGGCTTGCTGTTGAGTGAGGAAAAACAAGAAAAAAGGGGGGGTCGGAACATTAAATAGGGAGGAGAATAGAAGATGAAGCAAGACAGTAGATAGCGATTGACATTGCATTTAAATTTATTGAAGATCAAATCCGGCTGGAAAGCATGAAGCCAGAAGAGAGCTCCACAAGCGATAACTGAGAGAAAATTGCACAGAATTTACGATTACATCTAGGTGTAAATTGATGAGACCTTCCTGCCAATCCAGTACTGCGCTTATATTCATAAAGTCTATGCACCATAGATTAAAGCCTATCAGGGCATTTATCACGAAAGCGTTTATAGAAAAGTCATAGAGAAGCTACGTTAGGGCGATGGTAAAGTGACTGATGGCGAGATGCCAGGTCAGGACTAATAACATTGCAAATTATTCTTTGTATTTTTTCAAGAATCTTTAACATATAGCAGAATCAGAAGACCAGATGCGGCAGCAATATTCAATACATGGACGAGTAACAGACATATACAATTCTAAGACTAATTCAGCCGAGTGAGATTGTCTAGCACCACACAGAGTATCAATATCCCATGCAGCAGACCTAGAAATTGATTCAATACAATCTTAACATTTTTTAGCTAGAGAAGAGGCAACACGTCGTTCTTCTGGAGGTTAGCATTAGCCATGCTGATGTGAGACAGGAAGAGGTCATTTAGGTACTGTTTAATTTTAACAATATAGATTTTTAAAAAAATACTATTGTTTACAAAAATTTCCAGAATTCCTTATTTCTATTTTTTAATCATTACACCCCGAGCAAGGTGATGATGCCACTAAGACGCAATAAGCTACTGGATGTGAAAGATAATGAAAAGACTTTAAACTGAAAACCCCACCCTTATAAAGATGAGTAGGAGTGTCAACCCTACAGTAGGCAAATCTATCTAACCCTATTAAGTAATAAATAAAAAGCACTGAATAATTAGTAAATAAAATTCTACAGTTGAGGCAGAGATTTTAGAAGTATACAATTGAAGTAGACTTTAGAAGTGTTAAGGGGTTCACCCCTTTTTCATACAAGTGGACTCGACCAGTGTGTACTTGTACTGCTGCCGGTGAATACCCGAGAGTGAGTAACAGAGATACACTGATACAATGATACAGAGTGAGACAGTGGGAGAGTGAGAGTGTGAGGTAACCACTTTGTAGGAGTCACAGTTGCGAGCACGTAGACACAGAATGAAGTCATAACTTCGATCCTGAATTTCACAGATTGCATATATATATATATATTATTATTGCTACTAACCGCATTTCTGGATCTACTAACCGTATTACCAATTGTATTATTACGTTAATACATTTATTTGCTATATTTCATTCCTGCGTTTGTCATTCATTTGAGACCGGATTTCATCCCGGAAGCTACAACAAGAAGCAACTGGAAATATCTAGTCACTAATTTTCAAAAGAGGAGGTTCAGCTCATAGAAATTTGGGGTATATCAAAAGCCCCTTCTATCTATCAGCAACGTTATGTGTATTAATTGACCCACTGTTAAAAAAGGCTAGCCCGAGAAATAGCAGTGAGGTCGCTCTCCTGGAGGTTAGCATCAGCTATGCAGATAAAAGACAAAAAGAGTTCTTCCAGATGATTAAAAGCCACAAAAATGTTAACACAAAAAATTAAAAGAGAAAGCACAAGAAGTGAAGAATAGGACACAAATTTTGCATTGAAAAATTGATGGATGGAAAAAAAATACGAAAGAAAAATCGGCTAATCGATCATCGATCCTCACTCTTCAGAGTTCAATCGAGGACAAAAAATATGTACAGGATAACCAAGAGAATACAAAAAAAAAAAAGAAAAAAAAAGCGGTCTTCCTTTTTCGTGCAAATTTTACTGCTATTATTTTTTTCCTCGGGAACCTTTTATTCTTCGAGACATTTTCTATATATTTATTTATTTTTTTCCTTTTTCCTTTTTAATCTTTCCTTTCCATCTTTTTGTCCGTCTGGTCGGATGGATTCCATTCCTCAAAAAAAAAATGTCAGTCAGAAGAGATGAACATAAAATTATTCATGAAATAAATTATAACCGAGATGGATTGTTAAGGATTTTCTTAATTTATTGTATATATATATATATATATATATATATATATATATATATAAACACCCACAGACACACTATTTCGCTGTATCACAGCTCATCAGTGTGGATACACGTCCGGTTGCCTCTAGCTAGGATCGAAAGCCGACCGAATTGGCGTATTTATTTTTAGATAAAGACACAATGACTGAGAGAACTCAATTCGATTTACCGAAGAGTCTTGCATTATTAACCGTAATAGTCACTGTTTACAAACTCACACTTATATATATATATATATATATATATATATATATATATATAGATAGATAGATAGATAGATACACCTAGTGAGCCAAACAAACCTACCTAGGTTTCACCTAAACGGATCGTCAGGGAAAGTCGGCTAAAGAAGCAAAGGGAAACGCATATTTATAGGCGATAGCTAAAATTATACCATGTGACCAAAGAAAAAAAACACACAAACCACCTAAGTGTGTGTGTGTGTGGGGGGGGAGATTTATTAAACAAAAAGGGGAGGGGATATTAAAATACGAACATTAAGGTGGAATGACAAATAAACGGGAAAAATCGTCTAATTTAGTAACCAAGATTTTTTTATGCCTACATATGTTAAGAATTTCATTTTTGGAGTTTAATAGCTGGTTAAGTTGATCATATAAAGCTATGGCTAATTTCTCCTCTGTACATAATTTACAAAATTTTGGGCCTGCTTTATATTTGGGGCATTTTTTTTAATATTTCCCATTTAAGGATGGGGTCTTTATTATCTTCTTGTTTGGTTTTCCATACATAGGTGGATAGTGTGGTACTATATTTAGTTTTTTCGTTTTTAAAACTACTCGTGTGGTTATAATATATTTTTTTTAATTTATCCTGAGTAGCACCTATGTATATTTTAGGGTTAGTATCCTCGCTATCTTTGTAAATTTTCACTTGATAAACCACGCATTCTTGCTGATATTTTCCCTGTAATGGGCAGATATTTTTGTTTCTACAATTATAAGTAGGAGGATTACTGCGTGGATTATCCCAAGTTTTTTTCTTATTCAATCCATTTATTAAGGTCCCTACATTAGGCATGCAACAATAACTAAGTTTTACGTTGTTTTTATTGAATATTTTATGTAACTCAGTATTTTTGGGGGTAATGTTTCTCTAATAAGACAAAAAATATTTTGCCAATTTTTGTTTTTACCGCTAAATTAAAAGGAGAGTTAAACCATAAAATCTTTCTTTGCCTATTGTTACGTTTGTTCTGAGTACTGTTATTTATATTAATATATTCCAATTTATTTTTATATCCACTCTAAGATAGGTCTTCCTCATAATTTGTTTTATTTTTCGAAACGAGTATAGTTTTCTATATTTGTATGTATATATATATATATATATATATATATATATATGAAGTGAATGAGCTTACACACACAGATATATATATATATATATATATATATATATATATACATATATATACATATATATATATGTGTGTGTTTGTGTAAGCTCATTCACTAGATTTTATACGGCATTTATATTTGCAGTGTGTGCTGAAAAGAATCTACTTCGTTTGTTGACTTCATGTCTATCTCTCTATATATTTATATATCTAAGTCTGGGATCTGTAGCCTCAGTTGCCAACTAGTATAGGCGAAGGAATTTCATTCAAAATGGTATATAGTCCTAACAAAGCAGATACTCTGCAGCTAAGGAAAGGATTGTGGAATTCACAATGACTTCATGATCCCGATTACGATCGACCTCCATCCAACTGCACTTGTCAGTGTCTTATGCAAGAATCTTGCTTCCATTTTGCCAGCAATATAAATGATCAAATCGAATAGACTAATATTGACGTGGGCACAAATCAATAAACGTTCATCTCACACTGTAAGCTTCGAATTCCAAAAGCGCTGTGTTAAATTTTTTTTTTCTTTACATATAGAGATGCTTCCCCATTTTATATCCTAAAGATATTTCCGCCGAATTTGTTCATTCATAACCGACAATAATCTATCGTTTGAATTATTCATATATTCAAATATATAGACGGGATTTTTTTATACTGAATATATATATATATAAATATATATATATATATATATATGGAGGCACTCAAAGGCAATAAAAATATTTTTTTAAAAAAAAGTCTGCTGTTGCATCCATCAGAACTCAGAGAGATATTGGTGAAAAAATCATTTCCAAAATTCATAAAAGTACATGTCGTTCTTTCAACAGGAAGACGAAGCGAAAGAGCGAGCGGTCGCGTTCTAAGCGTGTCAGGGAGCTTCCGATTTCGCAGAGATAATCTCTCTTTTAATGATGGATTTCTAAAGATACAGATCTTCGCTAGATAGATTCTGTATCGTTTCCCACCGTCCTTGTAAAACGTTATGAACTGGGCATGTGACGAACGGGGAAGTTTAAAAACATAAGCACTCAGGAAGAAGCACTCGGAGAGAAACAACTGAATTTTATGTTTCTCGTTGCCTTCTCCACTGTTGATTATCGGGACACTACCTCTAGTTAGCTCTAGTTCTTTTGCGTTTCATCAGACAGGGTTGCCATGAACCCTGCTCACTCGCAAAAAATTGGAGTGAGAATGCCGGTGTAGTATCCGGCTCTCCAACAGTATTGTCGGAGTTAACTCCTCCTTTCACTCCGTTAACCTTTTCACCAGGGGTCTCTCTTTCCTGGCTATAAATAGCCAATGACCCTTCGCCTCTATCTCTTTTTTCCTTTCAGGCCTGTGCACTGACACCTTGAGGTAAACTCTCTTATTCCCAGAGGATTTTCAGCTATCAAACTCGAAATGTAGTCGCTAACAAGTGATAGCGTGGAAACACGCTAAGCACATATTCACACACGCACGCACACACAGAATATTCACACACGCACGCACATACAGAATATTCACACACACTTCGTCCTTTGTACTGTTTCCATGTATTGTAACTTGTTATTAATATATATTTGTATATACATATATTATCGGTCTTGTTTTTGTTTGCTTTCTTTTCCTTCTTCTTTGGACTTAATCAAAGTCCAACCTTTTTATGTAGTTGGGCTCGGCGGGCAGGTGTATCTGAACCTTGCGTTTCTTCTACGTCTGACTTCTATCAACAACAAGTGGCAACCGCCATTCCCACAACAAACCGTAACCGCCACGGGCTCTCTACAGTATTTTACTTACCCATAAGCACGACAATTTAATAAGTTTTAATGTTGTTAAAGTGTTAGACAGTATATTTTTATGTGTTTGTTTTTAATCAAAAGTAACTTCTTTCTTTGAATTTCTCGAGTTAATAGTGAAAGTGTGTTTTAACATGTCAATATTCGTTCGAAAAGTGCCATGGCTGATAATTAGATACTTACATTTCAAAATCCTTATTGTCCTCAACTTTTCCACTGATATGAAATGTAACGACTCTATTGAATCAATAGCTGCATCTACTGCAAGGAAAGTTGGTTCACTGTGTCATGCCTGAAAATCTTTCTCGTCAGAATCCACCTTGTACATTTATAAATCTACCTTTCGTCCGTGTATTGAATACTGTCGACATATCTGGTCTGATGCACGTGATTCTTGACAAAATTCAAAGAATGGTATCGGCCCTGTTCTGGCATCTCGACATCAGTCACATTCTCACCGACGCGACGTTGCTTACCTGGGTTTTTTCTACAAATGGCAGCTGTTCTGCTGTGCTTTTTGCGTTTGTGTGTCGACTACATGACACACTGCTGCGCTGCTAGATTGGCAATTAGGCCCCGCCGTTGTACTGTTGAACTAGATTGACGCAACCCCCACTTATACTCTAAGAGCTTCTCCCTTCCGATTTCTTGCTTCCCTGATAACTACAATGTTCACAAATTTAAATGCGACGTCAAGCGCCCTCTTCTGCCTTCTTGAAATCTTTTCTTTTTTTGTCCCCTCCTCAATGCTCCCCACTAAAGTTTTTTTGCTCTCTACCTGTAACCCCTAACCCTAACCATAACCCATCCAGTAAGCCCCTCCCTACATTCTAGTCGCATTGTTGCCTTGCTGGGGGTGAAACAATTAAAAAAATATTTATTGCAGGAAAAGATTTTTTTTCCTAAAACGTCGAGCCTATCAGTGATGATTACGTGGGAAAGGCATATCTATGAATGTGTTTTTTGTTGCTCTATTTACCTAATTCCAACTTTTCAATATATAATGGTAAATAAAATCAGAATGAAAACAGTAATATTACACATATAGACTTGACTCAAGTTCCTGGCTACAACTGGGAAGTGCCAACAGATTATATTCTATTAAGTTTTAACTAAGTTGCGATGTCTCCTATCAAGTTAAAATCTAGCAGGAAATTAAATGTCCGAATTAACTCAATTTCTTCTTAATACTAAATCTCTCATCATCACTCCGAATCGAGAATTATCGCAATCACTGTTGTGTCGTAAATAGGAAAGGTTGACACATCTATAGAAAATAAAAAATAGATTAGTCCGGAGAATAATACGCTACACGGTTGAGAACACAGATTAATATAATAAACAGTTATTTACCTAAGACCTCATCACAAAATGGATAACATAACATGGACTGGATTGATAGTGGGAAGATCAATCCTCATCTGGTAGAAAGAAGATACACAAGGCTTAGGGTTACAAACTTTAGGAAGTTGTGGAGAGCCCTGGTCCACGATGTTCTGTAGTAGCACGTTACAGAGATGAAAGATGCTACAAATTGTGAGTGGAAGCATGAAACGTTATGGCGCATTTGCTTTCTACTGAGGCCTTCCATCGTATCAGTCATCATCTTTTAGAAGGAAGATATACAAAACTTACTGTTACAAACATTAGGAAGTTGTGGAGAGCTATGGTCCACGGTGTTCTGAAGTAGCGCATCACAGAGCTGAAGAATACTAAAAATTGTTTGTGGAATCATGAAACGTTACTGTCGCATTTGCTTTCTGTTGACGCCTTCCATCGTATCAGTCATCTTGTAGTAAGATATACATAGCTTAAGGTTAAAAACCTTAGGAAATTGTAGAGAGCTATGGTCCACGATGTTCTGAAGTAGCACGTCACAGAGATGAAGAATAGTACAAATTGTGTGTGGAAGCATATAGAAGTTAGTAACATTTGCTTTCTGCTGATGCCTGACTTCGTATCTGTCTTCATCTTTTAGAAAGAAGATATACATAGCTTAGGATTACAAACCTTAGGAAGTTTTGGAGACAATCCAGTCCTAATCTTCATTGGGCCACAATGATATGGTAACATTTTTAGGGCATTATTAGAGCTACAAAATCTAATCAAGGATAAGATTAGAAGAATAATCATAAAATAAGTTAGAGAGAAAAAAAAGACTAACAAGAATGAACTATAAAAGAGAAACAAGTAAAGAATTTTCAGGTACTGTGAAGGCCCATACGAATATAAACAAACATTATTGAACCAATTGACTTGTTTTCGTCCACCTTTTCATCAGCTCCATCGAGTAATAACAATACTGAGCCTGCTGTCTTAAAAACCACAGGGGACTTAAAATCAAAATTACATAAATAATAATAATGACACAGTTTTTCCCAACCTTTTTGCGTCATCGCCTACTTTCACATGGAAAACATTTACACCGCTCACCTGTAAAGTAAAAATTCAGAAGCATACAAAATTTGTTTGGTTGAAGTTTGTTACTGGCTCGTAAACTGACTTTATGATGTCCAAATAATATTAAAAGGAAGTAACAAATAACGCTGATTTCAGCGCTGCTTCTATTACTGTACTGTATTAGAGAACAAACTAAAGCAAACTTGACCATTGAAAACTCTCTATCTCATTTAGTTTTATGGTTAGGCTTAGCGTTGCAAGAGTTGAGAAAAAAATTAAACGGTTTTTGTTTATAGTTAAAAAATAATAAAGATCCGCCGAATATTTTTTTTCTTGGTTTTCTCTTAGCTGATTTCTATCCACAGAATGTTATTTCGTCTGAAGAAATATTTGAATGTTAATTGCCCTTCTCAAAACTATCGAAAACATCAAGATATTTTTTGTTTGCGGGGATATTTATATCTTATCTGGGAATGTCATCCAGTTATTTCTAATTAGTCTCATGTTTTGTTTTGTGTTGTTTTTATATACAGTTTCTTTGTATATCTCCTTGGAATATTGATTCTGTTAGCATTGAAATACCTTTTTAATAATCAAAATCTTATAACGCCACCATTTTCTGTTATCTGCCTCTTAAGTCATCTATCGAAATGCCTAAGCGTGTATCACGCATGGCATTTAACTGACAGACTGACTGATCCCTTGGGAAAGATATGAATCTTCTTCTTCTCCCCCCAGCTATGGGTAAATAGCAGGACAGACCGGGTTCTATAGTATTGGATGGTATCTGGTCTATCGCCGAAAATTTCCTAGTATCAACCATTTTCTGTTATCTGCCTCGTAAGTCATGTATCGAAAGATACATGATCGTCTTAGCGTGTATCACGCCTGGCACATAACTGACAAACTGATGTGCTAATATCCTTGGGAAAGGTATGAATCCGCTTTTTCTTCACCCAGCTATGAGTAAACAGCAGGACAGACCGATTCTATAGTCTTGAATGGAAACTGGTCTACCGCAGAAAGAAATGACAACCTACTGCGGGAAAAAATCTGCTTCGTCAGTCATGTATCGAAAGATACACAATCGCCTAAGCGTGTATCATGCATGGCACATAACTCACAGACTGACTGATCCCTTGGGAAAGATATGAATCCTCTTCTTCTCCCTCCCCAGCTATGGGTAAATATCAGGTCAGACCGGGTTCTATAGCCTTTGATGGCAACTAGTCTATCGCAGAAAGAAATGGAAACATACTGCGGGAAAAATCTGCCTCGTAAGTATCGAAAGATACATGATTGCCTAAACGTTTATCACGTAAAGTACATAAATGACTGACTGACGTGCTAAGACCTTTGGGAAAGGTATGAATCCTCTTCTTCTCCACCCCACCAGCTATGGGTAAATAGCAGGACAGAGCGGGTTCTATAGCCTAGGATGGCAACTGGTCTACCGTAGAAAGAAATGGCAACATATTGCAGGAAAAAAAATCTGCCTCGTCAGTCATGTATCGAAAGATATATAATCGCCTAAGCGTGTATCGCATGGCACATAACTGACTTACTGACTGGCATTTGATTCAAGTTCCTTCAAGTGGTAAACGGAAATGTGAGCCACTCAATACTGAGAATGTCCTCTCAAAGGACGACGCACATAGCCACTTCAGAAATACAGCTTTATCTTTTTTATTTTTATTTTTACTCACATCTTTTTTGTTTAATCAGAGGTTTTAATACACCTAAGCGTGCTCTTCGGACAGTGGCGCAAAAACCAGTCAGCTAATTCCTAAATTTATTTTCGTATTTTTTTATTTTTTTTTTTTTTGGCGAATATTTTCTTTCTTTCTTTTCTTAAAATCTCTAATTCTCTCTTTTTCTTTCTTTCTTTTTTTAAAGATCTGTTTTATTTTAGCAATGAGTAACATTGTTATTGTATTTCTCGCATTCCGAATTAACCTAACTGGTAAACGAGAGAATACAAGATGGCAGCCTTCACCCTTTCAACATGATGTTTCTCTGAAATCATGTCTCTGTAAATCTTACTAATGACTTGGACTATGGAGGAGATATCTCTTTCTTCTGGGGCATTGATACATTAAGTTGTGGGTTATTGTGAATATAATTGACCGATACACGAAGATCCTTTCTGCAAGCAAATGTAATTACTGTTAATAGTCAACCTCAGGTCGAAAAGAAAACTGACCAATGAGATTGAAGTAAGCGAAAAATTCGATTTTAGGCACTTATGATGAAATGTGCTTAAAGATAGACGACAGACATTGGTATATTGATAGCAATAATAATAAAAATAATAATAATAATAAATAATGATAATAATAATAATGATAATAATAATAATGATCATAATAATAAAAATAATGATCATAATAATAATGATAATAAGAAGAAGAATACAAGCACATATACTATACTGAGTCAGCCCAAAATGCAGATTCTGTGATAAATATCCAGAAACAGTTGATCATCTTGTATCAGGTTGCACGATATTGGCACCCACTGAATATAAAACACGGCATGGCAGACTGGGCCAATATCTGCACAGGAAAATTTGCAATTTCTACGGGAAGAAAACTGAAAGAAACTGATATGAACACCACTCAGACTTGGTTATGGAGATAGGACCTGTTACAATTCTATGGGACTACACAATACACACTGACAGAACAATCAAAGCCAACCGCCCAGATATTGTTATTAAAGATCACAAAAAAAAAACGGTGCCTCCTTATTGATATGGCAGTCCCTGCTGACTGCAATGTATCTTTGAAGATATTCAAAAAGTTGTCAAAATACAAGGACCTTGAAATAGAAATCTCGAGAATGTGGCATATGGGAACATCAACAATCCCTGTTGTAGTTGGAGCCCTAGGACTGGTTGGAAAAGATTGCAGTAGACTAATTGAAGGGATTCCTGGAAGTCCATGCCTCAAGGAGATACAAAAATTGTTCTGACAAGTACAGCCCACACCTTTACGAAGGGCTTTATCTATGTAATTTTTTTTTTTTTTTTTTTTTGTCAGTGGAAAGTGTCATGATGCCATTTCTAACCTTAGGTCCCTGGGACCCGGAAAGAAAAATAAAACGCCAGAAATCAAAGAAAATAATAATAATAAAATAATAATAATAATAATAATAATAAAAGCTTTATCTATGTAAAATATTTGCGATCATTCTATTTTAAAAAAAAAATGATCAATGGAAAATGCCAACCGCCCAGATATTGTTATTAAAGACCACAAACAAAATCGATGCCTCCTTATTGATATAGCAGTCCCAGCAGACTGCAATGTATCTTTGAAGATATTCAAAAAGCTGTCGAAATACAAGGACCTTGAAAGAGAAATCTCAAAAATGTGGCACATGGAAGTATCAGAAATCCTTGTTGTAGTTGGAGCCCTCGGATTTGTTGGAAAAGATTCCAGTAGACTAATTGAAAGGATTCATGGAAATTTCTTAAAAATATACAAAAAATTGCTCTCACAAGTACTGCCTACTCTTTACGAAGGGCTTTATCTATGTATTTTTTTTTTTTTTTTTTGTCAGTGGAAAGTGTCATGATGCCGGAACTCGGGAAAAATGTGTACACGCCAGAAATCAAAGGAAATATAAATAATAATAATAATAATGAAAATAACAATAATAATAATAATAATAACAATAATATTGATAAAAAATAATAATGAAACGCTATAACGACTTACCTCATAACATATAATACGATAATGTGTTTTTTTAACTGCAATGAAATATAATATATAAAATAAAAATAAACCCACGTCATGCAAAATAAAATGATGCGTGTAAAAACTAACAGCATTCTGAGAAGTTGAGGGTGTTACCTTGCTCAGGGACTTAAGTTATATACGCATCGAAAGCTGGATATGAATTAACACACAAGATGTAGTCTAAAAAGAAAGAAAGAAACTTCAAAGAACGTAAATGGTCTCTTTTCGACAAACTCATACCCTTTGATATAAACATTTCTGATAAAGAATTCGATAAGCTCTTCAAATATAAGCATTTAGAAATAGAAATGGCGAGAACAATGCATTTACCCACGACCATTATTCTAGTTTCAGGAATGCATGGAAGAATTTAAAAGATCCTTGTGCACACTTCAAAATCTGTGAAGACTGTGAAAAGCCCCCGTATACAGTGGTGTTCGATAAAAGTGACTCACCTTATCCTTTGAATTTAGTTTAACTTTCGTTTCATCGGAAAAGAGAACATTCTTCCAGTCTTCTACGGGGAAATTTAGTGCTATTATTGTTTGAAGATCTTAGTATATCTATAATGATTTTGGAAGTGTTTGTGACTATTTCAAGATTATTTAGATGGGATAGGTTATTCTGAATATTATGTTATTAGTTTTGTTTCGTTTGTATATTTTGTATGCCTTTCTTCTTGCGTTGTGGAATAACATAATCCGCAATAATAAATCACATGAAAACAGATATATAATACTACCGACCAATTTGTCACGTCCACGATCCAGAATAACCTATCCCATCTAAATAATCTTGAAATAGTCACAAACACTTTCAAAACCATTATAGATATACTAAGATCTTCAAACAATAATAGCACTAATATTTCTGAAGCAGGCATTTATTAAAATAAATTGCCAAAACTGCTCCTCCCAATATATTGGAGAAACAAGTAGAAGTTTGAAAAAACGCATTTATTAGCACAAAAGAAACCTCACAAAAAACAACTTAGCTAATGCAATAGTCATACATAGAAATAAATTCAACCATAATTTTGATTTTAAAAAATGCTACACTCATAAAAAAAAAAAATAACTCACTCAGAAGGAAAATTCTGGAGAGTGCCGCCATAGAAAATTACCCAAATATTAATCTACGCCCAGGTTTTTTTCCCCATTTCACCTTTTTAACAACAAAATTACTGCTCTTACAAACAAATATACACAACAGATTCATAAAATCAAAAGAAAATGTTTGAATAAATCAACACAGATATAATGACAATATTCTCCACACGTGACAAATACTGACGTTATTTTTCAGTTAAGAATATGAAAATAGCGTTTCTCTACATTCCAGTTGCTAGGTACATTCTGTTTTTGTTTTTATTAGTTACTTTGTTCAATTAATTTCATTTTCGTATTTTGCTTTGATAAAGTCCACATTAGACGAAACGCGTCAGCAATTACCAGTTTTCCTATTGTCATTTTTTATTCATAAATATTGTCTTCTACTGATTAAATCAGAGAATATATATTTCATATATATATATATATATATATATATATATATATATATATATATATATATATATATATTCAAATATATTTTCATTGAATAATGTAAATTTTTATTTATATTTATATATGTTATATAGAATTCAGGAAGGAATTAAAACAGTTTTATTAAACCAGATGCTCCTGAACTTTTCAAAAAGATCATTTTCAAGGGTAAATTACAAAGACAAAATTATTGTAACTGCGATAAAATCATTATTCTGTTGTGATGGTGAAATTTAAAACCACGCGTAAACCCTTTCTAGTTATAGTTTTATTTAAATGAAAATTTTTTAATTCCGTTACATTTATTTTAATTTTTTTTCATCATTTTTTTTTTTTTTTTTCTTTTTTTTTTTAAAAATAAGCGTTTCAATATAAAGTATCTGAACGGAAACTGATAGAAATGTAAAATGGCATTACATTTTATATGCATTTTTTTATATTGTTGCTATATTCATAATCAAATTAGTTGAGTTTTGATTGCTTCATATTCATATAAAGAGCCTTTAAAATTTATGGTGTTGTTAACAATTATTTTCCTGTATTATGAAGTCGGCAGACATATTGTAAATAGAACTTGTATCCGACAAAGGAAGTTTATTATCTTGATAATGTTGTATTGTAAAACCAAGATATGTACTTTTTTTTTTAGTCATAGATACGATCTCTTAAGGATATTTAAACTGATATAAATGTTGTATTTATTTTTTAAAAACACTAGTTAACAGACGAGATTATTGTTTTGATTAAGTCGGTTGTGTTAAATTTAGCATAATTTCCAGCTATGTGAAAAAAGCAGAACGGACTGTTCATATAGCCTTATATAAATAAAAACAGACTAGATGATTGATAATATTTTTTTTAATTCCAAACTCGAGAAGGGTTTTTGGGGAATCATAAACACATTATGTTCTTTTCAATTACGAGTTTTTGGTTATGCACAATTTTTTTATCACCACGATAATAAAAAAAAAAATCTTTAATTTTCATTGTTCGGTTCTTAAAACTTTTTTGATGCATCTTCATTGTGGTTAAGTAAAAACCGATTCCAGTATTTACTTACATACATAATATATATATATATATATATATATATATATATATATATATATATAAAAAAAAATATAGTCTTAAGGTGTGCTATATTTATGGAATAAAGTGCTCAATATCAGAGATAGAGGCGTGTGTAAATATAAAAGTGAACATAGAAGTCAACACTTAGAGGCGACAGTTTTCATGCTATATGCAATCGTCATGCCACATCTATATATATATATATATATATTTAGTTTTAAGGTTGATAATTGATTATATATATTTGCTCAATATTACGGCTAGAGCATATGTAAATATAAAAGTGGACATTGAAGTTCAATTTTTTTTTAGTCTTTCCTTTGCTAAACCTAACTGTCGGGCCATGTACGGTGTGTTTTGCTCGACGATTTATAGATACAGGTGACTTATAAATAGTGGGCCGTCTATTGTATTATGCATTCGAATCCACAATTATTCCCACTCAGTAGACCCCAGAATAATTCGAAACATAACCGATACCGTCTACCAAAATAACCGTTATATTCAAAGCAAATTTAACCATAAATTTTTAAAGCAAAATGACCAACAATACATTTTATAGTAGAATTACTAACACTATATATTATAGTAAAATCAACAACAATACATCTTATGGTAGAATTAATAAGAATACCTTTTATAGCATTACATTTTATTACAAAATGACCAACAATACATTTTATAGCAAAATGAACAACAATACATTTAATTTTCATTCTAATCAATATATTCTATAGCAAAGTGACCAACCATACATTTTATAGTCGAATTACCAATAATACATTTTATAGAAGAATTACTAACAATATAATTTACAATTTAATGACAATACATTTCATCTGCAGTTGAAGGCACAAAATTCTATTCAAAATATTTAGATTTCGGAATTAAATAACCCATAATAAATAATAATAAATAATTGAAACATAACCGATACCTTTACTAAAATAACCGTTAATTAACCTTAAATTTTAAAAAAAAATGACCAACAATACATTTTATAGTTCCAAATATATATAATTTTTATATTATAAAAATGAAGAACAATACATCTTATGGTAGAATTAATAGGAATAACTTTTATATCAAAGTGACCAACAATACCTTTTATAGTAGAATTACTAACATTATATTTTATAGCAAAATGACCAACAATACATTTCACAGTAGAATTGCCAACACTACATATTATAGCAAAACGAACAACAATACATTTAATTGGATTACTATCAATATATCTTATAGCAAAATGACCAACAATACATTTTTAGTAGAAAACACACAATATTGATTAGCAAAACGAACAACAATACATTTAATTGGATTACTTCTTTATATATTTATAGCAAAATGACCAACAATACATTTTATATAGTAGATTTACCACAATACATTTTATAACAAATTTTTATTAAGACATTTTATGTGTAGTGAAGGCAAAAAACTATTCAAAAATATTTAGATTTCGGAATTTTTGATTGAGATGTTGATTTACACTGAACAAAAATCAATCAGCCAAATTTTGCAGTAGGCGTTGCAGTAAAATTTTGATGTACTTTCACGTGACTTTTTAGTCAGACAACTGAGGTCGGACTCCCAAGACGCAGAAATAAAAGTGTAATGAATCAATCTCTTTATTTGGCTTCTTTGATGACGTTTTCAGGCTAGACCTTATTAGACGCGACCACACTCATTACACCTTAGATTATTACATGCCACACAGTCATACAGACGCACCGAGTAGGTCGGCTTCAAACGGTATCCAAAAATTTAATTTCTTTCTTGCTGATCGCTTCCTTTCTGGTGATGATATTGATGCCTAAGCAAACCAATTTTAGCATGGAAGTGTCAGAGTAGAAGATCAGATGGCGTGAAATTGTTTAAGGTGGAACTAAAATTGCAAGTAAATGGCCCACACGCTTGATTTTCTTAACCTTTCTCCGCGGCACACATGAAAAGAGGCATGAAGAATCCATTTATGAAGCTGGAGCGGACGGCAGCTGACTGTTAGAATTTCGTGCGACGCCTTCTGTAGCATGTCCGTTATGCGTAGCCTTCTTCATCCGCTGGTTCAACCGTTTGGTATCTGTTGGAATTGTCACCCACTTGTTCCACCGTTGGGGTCGCGCTTAGTCGGGGTCCTCGTCTTCGATCTTGCCAGCGAAGGTTACCTTACTAGAATTTAGAACTGCTGGCGTCGTCGGGCTCAGAATCATTAAACCACGCAACCCAGTCTACCACGACAAGGAGCGACCATCAGAGGTGTACAGCATACGAGTTAACTGAGCAGATATTTTCATAAATGATTTTACACGTGACGTCACTTTTAAGGAATGCGCGCACACACACACACACACATATATCTATTTTAATTATCGGAAAACTAAAAGAAGTAACATAAAAAGTCCCATTTATATTGTTCAGACGGTTGTCCTGATATTTATTGTTTATTGCCACATTCAGGTTTCGGCCGTTCTACTCACCGGCCTTCTTCAGTTGATCTTTGTTTAAATTTCAAACCGAGCCCAGTATAGTCAATAATTTCAGTTTTATCGTATAATTTAATATTTATTAGTTAGAATAAATTCTATTTTAGTCTAACCCTAACATTAAAGCATTAAATAATTATTATAACCTTAGTTCGTTGTCAAGGTTTTTCAATTCTCTTATACTTTGATTTTGATTGGTGATTCCAGCTTATGTAACAGCGTTTCCCCTTAGCAAGGGGGTGTTTGATTGGTTTGATCCTTTTAAAACCCTTTATTCTACATTCAACGCCATCACTTCACGACTGATGCTATTTTCCCAGCTCAGTTTTTGGGTACCTTTTTCTAAAACTTAGTAACTTTTATTGTTAATAGCTTTAAGGTACATCTACGCATCGATTTTGTAATGTTTACTTTTCTCATCTGCTTTGATAAATATTTTTATTGGGTGTTTTGATCATAGAAATGTCATTTATCATCTTTATCATCTTTTCTCTATCTCTCTCCCCCTCTCTCTCCCCCTTTTTCTCTCTCTTTCTCTCTCTCTCTCTCTCTCTCTCTCTCTCTATATCTCTCTCCCCCAATCTTCTCCCTCTATAAATATGTCTATCTCCCCCTCTCTCTATCTATCTCTCCCCCTCTCTTAATCTCCCCCTCACTTTCCCCCTTTCTCCCCCTCTCTCCCCCCTTTTCTAATTACTCTCCCTCTCCTCTCTCTCTCTCTCTCTCTAGATATGATCTCTCTCTCATATTAAACCTTAAAAGTCCGTTGTCAAGTTTTTTTAATTCTCATATACTTGTTTTTGATTGGTCATTCCAGCTTAGGTAACAGCGTTTTCCCCTTAGCGAGGAGTGTTTGATTAATTTGAACCTTTTAAAAGCCTTTATTCTGCATTCAACACCATCACTTGATAAGACAAAAGTGTTGAAACAAAATGGCTATTTCTGTAGTGATTTTATAATATATTTATGTCATAATTTTTTTTAATACTAAATATATATATATATATATATATATATATATATATATGTGTGAAAAGTGTATATAAATATAAATAAATATATATATGTATAATTATTTATATATTATATGCGCGGTACTTATTAGAAAGCGCTCAATATCAGAGATAGAGCTAACATATTTGGTTGGATAGATGTGAGTTTGTGACCCTGGGTTTGGACGCTTTACCGATCGTCAGACAAAAACCCAGGGTTTTAAAACTCACATCTATTCAACAAATATATATATATATAAATATATATATATATATATAATCAATTCTCTCCGAGTAAGGCAACAATGTCACTAAGAGACAAGGGGCTACTGGAAGTGAAAGCGAATGAGAGAATTTTAGAATGAATCACAAACCCCATCTTAATCAGAAAAGAAGAAATAAATCTCTTTTTCCGAGGAGGCATATGAACCGGGCGATAGTCGAACTTATTTACACCTATTGAGGAGGAAAACATAATGAATAATTAACAAATAAAACTTCAGTGTTCACGCAGAGACGTTAGATGTATAGTTTTGTCGTAGCCTTCAGGATGGACCGGAAGCACCATCCTAAAGAGGGAGAAAAGGATAAGCCTTGAAACCTGTTCAAAAGATCTGAGAGGAGTGTGAACCGGGCGTCAGTCGGACCTAGCTGCGCTTGTTTATATATATATACTCTTCCAACTACATTAGCGAAACTTAATGTTATTAAAAAAATTATCTATGAACGTAAAAAGGATTATGTACACAATAATTTGCTAAAATGCATTAGCTAAAAATGGAAATGAATTCGACTACAACTTTGATTTAAAGAATTCCACACTTATTAAAAGAAAAAATTATGAAGACTGCCGCTATTGAATTTATCAAAATGCAAATCTGCATCCCTTATGTGTGTGTGTGTGTGGGGGGGGGTTATTGGATAAAAGCTTTTGTTGAGTAATCCAAAAAGTGACCTAAAGCAAAGTGTGGTGGGTTCAATACCTGAACACAGTAGAGGGAACAAAAACTTGGAGAATGGTTACTAAAAGAAATCAACTGATATTAAGATATCCATAAAATGCATGGCACGTAGAATTAGAACGCCCGTGAACTAAATAATAAATTCGGTTTGAATTTTCAACGTATATCACCTGAAGAAGGCCGAAGTGTACAACGGCAGAAACGTAGTTCATATGGTCATAAAGATGAGTAAAACAGCTCAAACGATGTAAGTAGTTACAATACCACATCTCAGAAATATAGACGCTTCCTGAAGAAAGCCGGAGCGTACAACAACTGAAACGTCGTGAATATATCTACCAAGATGAGGACAACACAACGAACTATGTAAATTGTGTAAATAGTTACAACAACTCAGCTCAGACTTATAGACAGATCCTGAAGATGGCCAGAGAGTACGACAACCGAAACGTCGTGAATATGACAATAAAGATAAGGACAACAGACCGAACGATGTAAATAGTGTAAATAGTTAAAATACTTCATGTCAGAAATGTAGATAGATCCTGACGAAGGAAGTAGATTTCAACAACCGAAACATCGTGAATATTAAGATCAGGCGAAGAGACCGAACAAAGTAAATAGTGTAAATAGTTACAATACCTCATCTCAGAAACATAGACCGTTCCTGAAGAAGGTCGGAGCGTACAACAACGTCGTGAATATGACAATGAAGACGAGAACAACAAACTGAACGATCTATCTGTCTGAGATGAGATAGTATGTACACTATTTACATTATTGTATCTATCTTTTGTCGCCATATTTATTAAACGTTTTTGACCGTTGTACGCCCAGGTCTTTTCAGTGGTTGGAATTTATAAACTGAACCCTTTAAAGCTCACTTTTTAGACTGTTCTGGTTCCACGTATGCCGTGTTTAATGGATGTCAGTTATCAGGCATCTCCTGTTGAGTTCCCTCTTAAAGTTCTCCACTGCCTTAACCGGG
>CAHIKZ030001969.1:125000-150000 GCA_903632075.3 Acanthosepion pharaonis | reverse complement strand
CTAATGTCTTCAACAATCAATTTTTACCAGTGCTAATATTGCAATATTTTGCTGTTATCAATCATGTTTTTACCGGAGCTCATATTGAAATGAGTGTGATTTCAATACCCGGTTAAGGATGTCAGTTGTCAGTTATCTCCTGTTAATTTCCCTCTGAAAGTTCTCCACTGCCTTAACCGGGTATTGAACTCACACTCTTTGAGTTCTGTCACTTCAATGTAGCTTGTAGGTCTTACTGAGAGCCATCATTCTTCGAACATTGTGATCTGGCGCTATGTTTTCAAAACAGAAAATACCAACCTACAAAAAATCGCTTAAGGGGCCCTTGAAAGAACTTTAAGGAAGAAACAACTAAAATAGATGTATGATTTGATTTAATTTGTTTAATGACATATCAACTGCCCATAGGTCATTTAATGCCGAAATTAAATTTTCTTGTGGGCTTTGAAGTAATACAAATATGCTACATGTTATTCTGCTTTCACAGTTGAATACATGGTAGATGATACTCAGCGTTTGTGTATATATGTTTGTTTACATTGTTCACATTATTCGGACTGTTTTCCTCATCTTCATTGCCATATTCACAACAGAAGTTCAATATAAAACCCACATATGACCGTCTCTAGCAATTATGTCCACACAAACACCTATCTGTCTATATCTCTTAGATTAGATGATTATTTACATTATTTAAGTAATTCGGACTCTTATCATCATCTTCATTGCCGTATTCAAAACGTTTCGGCCGTTGTACGCTCCGGATTTTTTCAGGTGTTTGGAATTTTCAACCGAACACATTATTTCGTCCACCGGGGTAGACTTCTCTAGTCCCACGTGCCATAACTATTTCGGGTGTCTTAGTTATTTCCCTTTAATTCGACTCTCCATGTGTATTTGGTTCAACACTGCTGTAGTGCCAAAGAGTTGTGAGTTCAATCCCACGCTAGAGCAGAGTTGAACCAACTCAGAAATATGGACAGATACAAGCGATCATATGTGGGTTTTATGTTGAAATTTTTTTAAGTTGTATTTTGGAATACATTTTAATATCTTTATGAAATTGTAGGATAGTATACAGATTAATGACACAAAAGAGTTCATCCATGTTAGTAATTTTACTATAAATAGATATCCTTGGTCATCTTTTATATAAACACTAGCAGCATGGCCCGGCGTTGCCCGTGCTTGATTCAAAAATCGTACGACTCATACAGCAATCGCTATCACTTGACTTAAAATATTTTTGCCCTTCCTTGCCTTTTAAAGGATTGCCTTTTTCCGTGCCTGATGTTTTTACATGCCTTTTTTTCTTGCCTATCTCACACTTTTTCTAAGATCTATGCTAAACATTGAATCTGTTACGAAAAAAGAACTAAACAAAATGAACACAAAACGATCAGCTCTAAAAAAAAGGACTCGTAACTGGAAAAACCGAATGAACTATCCACTGTGCCATGTGTTCTCAAGTGGATAGGCGTTGGTTAGATCCAGTGACAGGACCCAAAGTGTGTGAGTTCAATACTCGGTTAAGGCAGTGGAGAACTTTCAGAGGAAAATTAACAGGAGATAACTGATAACTGACATCCATCAAACATGGTGCGTGGAACTAGAACAGTCTACCCCAGTGAGCGAAATAAATGGTTCAGTTCGACATTCCAACCACCCGAAGATGGCCGGAGCGTACAACGGTCGAAACGTTGTAATAAATATGGCGACAAAGATGAGGACAATAGTCCGAATAATGTAAATAATGTAAAATCACATATTCTTTGGGATTGAATTATGTCATTCGGATTTTTTTTTTCCCATTTCACTTTTGTTTATTGAATTTTCTTTTTTGCCTTTCGAGCCAATCCTATTTTTGTCTCAAATTTTGTCGGTCCGAACTCTCCGCTGTGGACCAGCAAGTGAAAATCAATATGTGAACTATTCCGTTGCTCATGGCGTCCACAGAGATATGCTAACCTTCTCCTGGGTGGCGTTCTACTGAATTCTGAACCGTGAAAAATATGCTTTGGAAATTTGAAGGAAACCGGCTAATTCTGCGCGAACCAAATTCGTGCGATTGCAAAAAAAAAAAAAAAAAAGAAAAAAGAAAAAATCTACCAGTATCGCCACATTTACTGGTTCGTAAAATGCGTCAAATCGAAGAGCAAAAACAAACTCGAAAACAAGCATTCTGCCGTTTCTTTTACGCACCATGTCCCTTCAAGACGTTGACGGTCATGACTCTCCACAATTTCCTTTCCTTTGTAACTCTTGGCAAATTGTCTCTTTTCGCTCTCAATCCTAATCCCTTATTTGCCATCTATTTACACGTGCTCGTTAGGCAGGGGTTACGCTCTGCTTTCCTCTGTTCCTCTTGAACTTCAATTTGTCTTGTGAGGGTCGAATTTTCCAAGCCCTCTTTCCGCACTATGTACCCTAGAACTTTCAACTGTCGCTTTCTGTATTCTAAATCTTCGTCGTTGATCATATGTTCAGTCCATGGTATTCGCATCATCCTTCTGTAGAACCACATTTCTGTTGTATAAAGTATTCAAAAGAACATATATTATATAACAACTTCTATATGTTTATATCTCCATCAAAATTCGGTTGATGATTGTTTGACTGATTGACCGACTGGGTTCACATTCGTTTGCATCTGGCTTATTAAGTACTTCCGGTATGTTAGATCTTTTAAATTCCTTGGGGAAACATAAGGTGGCAAGATATCATTGCGGTTTCTGTAACAAGCCATTTCTTTTTAGTGAGTAGGTTGTTAGCCAACTGCACAACGCTCAATTCAATTTGAATTCTCAGTTATCCTTTGCCAATGTCCAGTTGCCAACCCAAATTTACCCATAGTTGGCTGGTGGGAGAAGAAAAGGATACATGATACACGCTTAGACGATCATGTATCTCTGTATACATGACTGACGATGCAGTATTTTTCCCGCAGTAGGTTTCCATTTCTTTCTACGGTAGACCAGTTACCATCCAGGGCTATAGAACCAGGTCCGTCCTGCTATTTACCCATAGCTTGGGGGGGAAGAAGAGTATTCATACCTTTCCCAAGGGTATTAGAAGGTAAGTGAATGTAATAGATTCGACTTGAATTCGAACTCTGCTCAATCTGAGTCGCTAAACATATATCAGTACTCTTTTGTTTGTCTCTGTTATGGTAATTTACCCACGCATGCATGGACTCTCCCAGCTATAAATTGGAGCAGGTACTGCCTTTTTGGAGAGTCGGACCGAACATTCTTGCTGTAACACTCTTGTTTGTATATGTTAGTATTATTGTTTCTGTTAATATATTTGTTTAACTCAGTTCTTCTCCTTGTGTCTTTATTTTTGACCCTAACAAGGCCACAACAATAATGAATAATGAATAGATAGATAGATAGATAGATATGATATATATATATATATATATATATATATATTTAGATAGATAGATAGATATATAGATATAGACTGAGATTTTAGAGAGTCGATAGAACATTCTTGCTGAAAGATATGATAATTATTGTTTCTGTTAATATATTTGTTTAACCACGCTCCTTGTGTCTTTATTTTTTGCCCTAACAAAGCCACAATACTAAAAGATAGATATAGATAGATAGGATATGTATAGACCTTTTGAGAGATAGAAATTGTTATGTAAATTTTCCACGAACGCATGGACTCTCCCAGCTATATATAAGACAGGTCTGACAGAGTCGGACCGAACATTCTTGCTGTAACACTCTTGTTTGTATATGTTTGTATTATTGTTTCTGTTAATATATTTGTTTAACTCAGTTCTTCTCCTTGTGTCTTTATTTTTATTCCCTAACAAGGCCACAACAGTTCCTAATAATATTTTCCTGTTTCTAGATATTTTCCTTAGACCGATAGATAGATAATTGTTATTCCAAAGCGTCTTTGGATTTCAGTGTATATATAGGAGCAGGTACTGCCTGTTGAAACGATTCCTAGATATTTAACACTCTTGTTTGTATATGTTTGATTATTGTTTCTGTTAATATATTTGTTTAACTCAGTTCTTCTCCTTTGTGTCTTTTTTTGACAACAACGCAATACTCTAGATAGATAGATAGATAGATAGATGATTTTATATTCCAGATAGACCGATCTAGATTTTGTTATGCCTAAATTTACCCAGTTCGCATGGACTCTTGTCTATATATCAAAACTGTGTCATCTGCATACCTTAATATTCTTGCTGTTAAGATTGTTTGTATATGTTTGTATTATTGTTTCTGGTATATTTGTTTAACTCAGTTCTCTCCTTGTATTGATTTTGAATAAGTCCGGTGAAGACGACATAGATAGATAGTCGTAGATCCTCAGATAGACCGATTTATATATTTATTCTAAATTTAGTCACGGCATGGTTTGCTCCCAGCTATAGATTCTGGATTTCTAGGTTAACGACCAACATTTTATAAAAAAAGCGTTTACATAATATATTTGTATAGGTTTATATTATTGCATTTGCATTATTTTGTTTAACTACAGTTCTTCACCTTTTCTTTTATTTTGACCCTATTTTTTTATTAATCCACTTTGTAGATAGATTCCTATTTAGATAGATAATATGTATACACTCATCTACACCAAAATAGGGATTATGGTTCCAGGCTGATAGTCCGATGGAGTTCCTTCCATATATAGAGCAGGTACTGCCTTTTAGAGATCGGACCGAACATTTTTAAGCTGTAACACTCTTGTTTGTATATGTTTGTAAATTAGACCTTTAATATATTTGTTTAACTCATATTTATGTTTTTTAATTTTATCAATCACAAGGCCACCAATAATAATGAATAAAAATTTATAGATATATATATATATATATATTTAATTTATATAGTGCTAGATTCCATAGATATAGATTTTTAATAGATCGATTTTTGAAAGTTTAATTGTATTGGTAAATTTACCCACGCGTTGCATCTGTGAAGTATTTTTTTTTTATTTTTCTAATATCAGTACCCCATCCTTATTCTTCTAATATCAGTACCCAATCCTTATTTTTCTAATATCAGTACCCCATCCTTATTTTTCTAATAGCAGTACCCCATCCTTATTTTTCTAATATCAGTACCCCATCCTTATTTTTCTAATAGCAGTACCTCATCCTTATTTTTCTAATATCAGTACCGCATCCTTATTTTTCTAATAGCAGTACCTCATCCTTATTTTTCTAATATCAGTACCCCCATCCTTATTTTTCTAATATCAGTACCCGATCCTTATTTTTCTAATAGCAGTACCTCATCTTTATTTTTCTAATATCAGTACCCCATCCTTATTTTTCTAATATCAGTACCCCATCTTTTCTAATATTTTTATTTTCTAATATCAGTACCCAATCATTATTTTTCTAATATCAGTATCCTTATTTTTCTATCCTTCCTTTTTTTTAATATCAGTACCCCATCCTTATTTATCTAATATCAGTACCCAATCATTATTTTTATCTAATATCATTTTTCCCCATCCCCATTTTTCTAATATCAGTAAAAGATCCTTATTTTTCTAATATCAGTACCCAATCCTTATTTTTCTAGTATCAGTACCCTATCCTTAGAAAGTATCCATCCTGTTGACGAGTATAACTTTTGTCCTGTTAGTTCTTTATTTTTTTAATTGCATATCTGATTTATCTGTGATGAACATTCTTTCTGCATTTTTCGTTAACCCACTACTCCCTAGCCTGTCTGCATTTATTCCTAATTTGGTCAGTATTCTATATTCTGTGGCATACATCGTCATTGTTGCTGCCTCCTTTTCATCCTGCCGAGAATGCCCATCTGTCATCCATTTCTTTTTTTCTTCGTCCACTTTTCTTTCGGATGATCTCAATTGCTGATGATGCTAAAGCTACTTTTAATGTGCACCGTTTTGAATTTCCATTCCGTTTTGCTCATTGTATCTGCTTATAACGCTGACACTTTATTTATGTTACACAAGGATACTCATAGCTGCCCAACAGAAAATGAGGATATTTCTTTTTTATGTAGAGAGGAGAAATCGATCGAATCCCATGTTGTGGCTGAGGAGCTCATGAAATGAAAAACGACACAACCAAAATAAAATCATGTTAGAAAGAGGTTTGAGAGAATAATGTTAGATAAACTGCAATTTCAAGAAACTTCAAGACACGTTTTTGAGTCAACCACGTCATTAAAAGAAAATACAGAAATTTAGACAATGTCAAAGAAAAATAAAATGGCCGAAGTGAGCAGAATTTTTTTATGAAAATCGTAAACATTTATATTCTATGATAGCGGTAAATATGCTTGCCGATTGTTCCGCGTTTGAGAAATTAAGTGTATTTTTTTTATATATAAAGTAGTACTTAATAAGCACAAATGACGAATATGTGCGAATTCTTGCATCGGGCATCTGCATCTCTCTCTCTCTCTCTCTCTCTCTCTCTCTCTATCTATCTATCTATCTATATTTCTCTTTATCTCTTTCTTTCTGTTGTAACCTAGGGAAGGTAACTGAATAGAATAATCAAATGAAGGTTGGTAATGAACGATAATACTTAGGACAAGAACAACAGATATAAGATTTGCCAGCGGTGAGTAGAAGTAATCAACTGCTAGAAGTGAGTAAAGTGATTTCCACAATGAATCTACAACTGCAAGATATCTACCAACTGGCCCACGTGGTCAGATGTGGTACAAGGCCGAATTTAATTTGGGCTCGGACAAAAAATTACCCGTACACTCCGTGGTAGGGTTGCTGTTTCTCGAGACGAGACTCTGCCTTTCGACTTAGCCTCGTCTGGGGATCCTCTCTGCCCGGAGGTAGAGTTTGATCAGCACACCTGGAGACGAATCACCAACTCTGGGATATCTACCAACCACCCTACGCGGTCAGATTTGGCACAAGGCCGAATTTAATGTGGGGTATCCGAGCCCGTAGCCTCGGTCAAAAATTTCCCGTAGTCACCGTATAGAGTGGGGATCCTCTCTGACTAGAAGCACAGCTGGAGACGAATCTCCAACTGCAGACCAACATACAGTATCTACTACTGTATTTATGCGAATGGGGACATATCCATTATCGCCTGTAGGTATACTATAACACTTTCTCTATTTCTCCTTTTCTCTATATATCTCTCCTTCACTTTCTCTTTCTCTCTCTCTCTTTCGCTTTTACTCTCTCTTTTTCGCTTTTTCTCTCTCTTTCTTTTTATCACTTTCTCTATCACTTTTTTCTCTCATGTTCTCTCTCTCTCTCTCTCTCTTTCGCTCACACTTTATGTCTCTCTATTTCTCTCCGTTTATCTCTCTTTTTCTCTTCATCACTCTCTGTTTCTCTCTGTGTCACTTTCACACTTTCTATCATCCAAAATTACCAACTGATTCTGCTTAATCGAGATACGGGGGTCAGTGAAAACATGGTTGGGAATCGGCTGGCAGCTATGGGAGTGAGCAGATACCTTAGGCAGTTTTACAAGCATAGGGTCTGTTCTCCCCTGCTTCTGACCCACTGCACCGTTCCCTCACCGCGTAATGTCCTCTTTGTGTCTTTGATTTTCAGACCACGCGTAGTGTAATTGGCCACGGTTAAATGTAATTAACAGAAATGCCTAGAGAAATCGGAAAAACTTGCAATGAACAATACCAAGACAAAGAAAAGAACTTAATCTTAAATCATATTAAGCAAGCAAACAATATATACAAGGCGACGGTAATAAGGTAAAGCAAGAGTAAGGCAAAAAAAAACTTCACAAACTAAGAATGGAGTTAACCCAAAATAGGGTACACACAAGCGATCTCAGCATTCTGACTTCAGGACACGAAAGAACAGAACTAAATCGGAAGAAACCAATAAGTTGCTTAACTAATTAATTAGGAAGAAATCCCAGCATGCAACTGTATTTTTTGTGTATACATTTGGGGAGGGGATGTTTTTGCAGTGATCTCTAATAGGATTTTGATGTAATGAATATGCATACACCTGGGTCCCCCCCTCACACTAATATCATGGGCTGGTGTCAGCCATAAATGCAGACTGATGTGGAGGTACATGAAGACGCCTATAATCTTCGCCTATTGGCTACGCCTATTGCCTACCAGTACGAAGAGGACCAGTCCATTACGGTTACATGCTAGATTGTCCTACTCAGTTACAGTAGTCCAAAACCACTTTGCCACTTCGAACAAATATATCCCTTTTCGAGAGATATCAGATTTGAACCATAACCCCTGAAATCAACAGTGGAATGAAATCGGAATGAACCCTTAGAAATACCTACACTCCACATGAAAAGTCTGCGGAAACACGGGTAATTTATTTAAATTGGCTCAAAAAGTAGTTGTTTTGTATTTCAAATATGAGAAAAGTATTATTCATGGTTAAAAAAAAAAGGTGAGACATGATTTTTTTTATTAGAGATGTTATTATGACAAAAAGAAAAAAAATATGAGTAAATTTTGCTCTCGTCAAAATAGACTCCTTTAGCCTTGATTACAGCAGTACAATTTTTTTGGGCATCCGTTGCAAAAGTTTCTCAAAGTATAAGTTTGATAATTGATCCACATTCTGTTTTTAATAAAACTGAGAGCTCTTTTTCATTTTTTTTTTCACTCTTCTGTCAAGTTCATCCCATGCTAATTCTTTTTTATACACTGTTTGTTGTTGCATACATGTTATAATTTCTCTGTGTGGGGCAAATGTATATATATGTATGACTTAGCATCATAAAACTCTCTCAGAGAACAAAACATGTTTGTCATACCTTTTTCTTTCAGCTATTCTGTTCCATCCGTAATTACATCATGGATATAATAATGCCCATAATCGGGAAAATGCAAATGGGAGAATAAATCTTTATCCATAGTACAGCTATCATCCTAGTGCAGCCTATTCAAAATTCAATTTCCTTATCTAAAATACTAAATTCTTTTTCACTCTTCTGTCAAGTTCATGACATGCTAAATTTAGAGGAATCCTTCAAACTTTTGAACTGTAGTACATGTGAAATAAACAGAGTTATTTAATTTACATTTTACCAACTGATGTGTGTCTCGAGCATTCATAACATTCAGTACATTTGAAACGAATCTGTAAAAAGTTTTTCTGGGATCTCTCGACCAAAAAAGCGTTAACATTTTAGCAGTAAGTAAAAATCACCAGTTAATTATTTACACTATTTACATTGTTCGGACTGCTGTCCTCATCGTTATTGTCAATAATATAAATAATTGCAATATCTCATGACAGAAATATAGGTAGATACATTCAGCAAAGTATTGAACTGACAACTCTTTGGGTTCAGGTTGAAATTCTAATCACCTGAAGAAGGCCGGAACGTAAAACGTCCGAAACGTCGTGAATATGGCAACGAAGATGAGCACAACAGTCCAAACAATATAAATAATGTAAACCATTACAATATTGCATCTCAGGAATATAGACAGATATCATCAGTCGGGTATTCAATTCACGACGTTTCGGCCGCTATACGCTCAGGTCTTCATCAGGTGATTAGAATTTCGAACTGAACCCTTTATTTTGCCCACAGGGGTAGATTATTCTAGTTCCACATGTCATGCTTCTTCCCGATGTTTCCGTATCAGTTATATTACTTTTAACTCACCTCCGCTGTTGTATTTAACCAGTATTGAACTCGCAACTCTTTGGATTTAGTTCGAAATGCCAATCACCTGAAGAAGGCCGGAGCGTAAAACGTCCATAATGTCGTGAGTATGGCAACGAAGATGAAGACAACAGTCAGAAACAATGTAAATAATATAAATAATTGCAATATCTCATCACCGAAATATAGATAGATACATTCAGCAAAGAATTGAACTGACAACTCTTTGGGTTCAGGTTGAAATTCTAATCACCTGAAGAAGGCCGGAGCGTAAAACGTCCGAAACGTCGTGAATATGGCAACGAAGATGAGCACAACAGTCCAAACAATGTAAATAATGTAAATCATTACAATATTGCATCTCAGGAATATAGACAGTTATCATCAGCCGGGTATTCAATACACAACTCCTTGGTCGAAATTCTAATCACCTGAAGAAGGCCGGAGCGTAAAAAGTCCGAAACGTCGTGAATATGGCAACGAAGATGAGGACAACAGTCCAAACAATAAAAATATTGTAAATAATTAAAATATTGCATCTCAGAAATATAGTCAGCTATCGTCAGTTATTATTATAATTTTTTTGTTTCGTTTATGATTAGGTAGAATGTGTCTTTCTTAAAAAAAAGGAAAGTGATGAAACGTAATTATGCGCTGTTTTCTCGTTGGCAGACACATGCAAAAAAATAAGCGATTTGTAACGTTTTTATGATCATGAACTGATATTCACCGTTTATATATATATATATATATATATATATATATATATATATATATATATATATATATGCGCCTTTGCCAGGATCCTCGTTTTACACACAGATTTTGTTAACACAAACGAAACCTATTCATAACATCTATAATTTTTTTGACAACCCCGTGTACGAAGTGCGCTCAAAAAATATCTGACTTTATTTTCCACACCAAAATTAATGCCACAAGTGCAAAATCTTTGGGTGTGAGTTGACGCCCCGCTTCCTGGGCATATCTTCGCACCTGTAGGTTGCGTCAGTTATCGGCTATTACTCCTAGAGTACGGACGTGTAGTGCATTCGTCGGATTTCCGTTTAAACGAACGATTCGAGCTGAGATATTGAATCAGGTTTTGTTCAAAGGTAGAGGTTACTCAAGATGAAACCATCCAGAAGATTCAGGAATCTTTTAGTGATGATACCATGCGCAAAACTCGGGTCAACGAGTGCTAAAACCGCTTCAGACATGTCCGCACCTCAGTGGAGAGTGATGCACGCTCAGGCGGGCCACTTCCAACCTTAAACCAGGAGCCGATTATGAAGGTTCGCCGAATAGTCATGTAACGGTACAGGAAATTGCTTAGGAATTATGGGTATAAGCACAGGATCAGTGCATTTCTATTTTAACGTGAAACGTGTGCATACAAAGAGTATCGGCGAAATGCGCCTACTCATTCTGCTCACATAATCCGAGTTTTACTGGTCAATAACAACACACCACTGTTCAATAGGCTACCTACTCTCTCGTATTGGTATCGTGTAACCTCTGACTCTTCCCCAATCCGAGAACCACGCTGAAAGGGAAGCAATTTGAGTCGGGAGAAGAAATTATCAGAACAGCAACAGCGGATCTCTATAGCATTCCAAAGATGGTCTTCCAGTGGAGCCACCAGCAAAGGGAGTACCGTAGGGAGTATTTTGAAGGTGATTAAATACAATTTCCGAAATAGATATTTTTTATTGCCCAAATGTCGGATAATTTTTGAACGCACCCGCATTTTAGGATTTCCGAATAAACACAATTTACATTTATTCTGAATCTTTGTTATAGTGGAACACCCCTATTCTATAGTTAATAGACTCTCCCAACTATAATAAGTAGGAGTAGTAAGTTAAAATGTTGCAACAAGACGATGGTGACTGAAGCAGGGTGAATAAATAAAAATACTTAAAATGCTTAGATTTTATTGCCAAAAAGTGAAAAAACTAAAAAAATAAAAAATTAATTTGGTATTAATACCATTTCTGGCATGAAGCACTAATCTTCAGATGCAGAAATTCCGAATGTTCACTTTCTCAAAAAGAAAAAATGACAATAAATTTCTTTTGATGACATGAAAATTTGGCAACATAAAATTCCTTATCGGCTTAAAAGGGAGAAATCGGAAACTTCACGTGAGCAAATGTTACTGACACCCAACCAATGGATCGAATGATTTAGTCATAATAACTTATCGATTCTTCGAAGCATCCAGGGCATATTGTGTCAACTGACAAATGACTCCAAGAAGATGCCAATTCCAAATTGTGAAACGGATAAATTTTCTTTTATTCTAGGAAAATGAGAAATCGTTGAAATTCTCCGATCAAGACACGTGTATTTTTTTCTTGGAAAAAATATCTACTAGCGAAAACAAAAAGAAATGAATAAAAGATTAAAATTTATCATAATATCCCAATTTCTTTCGTCATCGTCTTTTTCTTTTCTTTTCTATTTTTTTTTTTTTTTTTTTTTTTACTAATATTAGACTGAATTTTAAAATAGATCAGATTATCGGCGTTTATTCTTTTAAATTATTTCCTAGCCTGGAAAATTGGTCTAAACCAGGAGTTCCCAAACCTTTTTGCTTCATCGCCCACTTTCACGTGTGAAGAAATTTTTTCAATCCCCACGTGTATAGTAAATATTCAAAAGAATACAAAAATTGTTAGGTAAAAGTTTGTTACTGGTTCGTAAACAGAATGTATTATGCAGCAATGAAATACGAAAGTGAGGTAACATATAACGCTTACTTACGTGGCGGCTGCTACTATCGAATTAAAGAGTGAAAGTAAACTTGACCATTGAAAAATGTAAAAGGCCAAATGTACGAAGGTCCTCATATCCGAAAGTCCTCATATGTGAATATCCTCATATCTGATTATCCTCACATCCGAACATTCTCATACCCGAATATCCTCATATCCGAAATCCTCATAACCGAACGTCCTCATATCCGAAATCCTCATACCCGTACGTCCTCATATCCGAATATACTCATATCCGAACGTCCGCATATCGGAATATCCTCATATACGAATACCGTCATATCCGAATGTCCATATATCCGAATATCGGAACGTTCTCATATCCGAATATCCTCATATCTGAACATCCTCATATCCGATTATGATCATATCCGAACGTCCGTATATCTGAATATCCTCATATCTGAACGTCCTAATATCTGAATATCCGAACGTACTCATATCCGAATATCCGAACGTCCTCATATCTGAATATCCTCATATCCGAAAGTCCTCACATCTGAACGTCCTCATATCTGAATATCCTCATATCTGAATATCCTCATATCCGAACGTCCTCATATTCGAATGTCCTCATATCCGAATGTCTTCATATCCGAACTTCTCAGTGTTGCCATTTAGGCGTTGGTAAGAATATGCTACATTCTAACATTTTTTTTTCTTTCCGGATAATTTTTAGTAACTTTAAATTTCTCAACCAATGATGTCTCGAACAGAAGAATCTTCAACTGGATTAAAAGTTACGCCAGAAATTAAAGGTTATTAAGAAAAAAAAAATGGACTGCAAAATAATTAAAAAAAATTTTAAGAGAAATCTTTTATAAATTTCAACTGACAATTTGCTCGGTCAATGAATTCTGAATCTTTCCTAATATTACCATTATATTTTACAAGAACAGATACCACACTTTGACCCCATCTGGATGAATGAAGATTAAAGAAAGGCGTACATTGTGTAGCATTGACGGTTCTGTCAATGAATGTTGAATGTTTCCTTGTAAAGATAGCATTAAAGGAGCTTTAAAATCTTAAATGCTTACCCTCTTTGTATCGATACGATACGCCAGGCAGAAATTTGAATGAAGTGATTAGTATTCAGGTAGGAACCAAAGACATGTATTACAGACGCAACATGATCTTAATATATCCTCCATTAAACACTCCTCCGCGGTCTTTTGAACAGGAGTAGCGTTTTATCGTTAGTTTGTTTTTGTTTTTTGTTTTTTTTGTTTAGGACTGTGTTTCCGGTTCATTCTAAAGTCTACTTTAAACACTATACCTCTAACATCTCCTCATAAACTTCGACATTTCATTTACTATTTGCTTATTTTTTATGTCCATGTTTTTCCTCAACAGGAGGTGATCAGTAATGCCAGTAAGATGTAAGGGGTTAATGGGAATGGAGGAAAAAGAGAAGACTTTAGTGAAGAGGAATGGACAATAAAAAAACAGGAATCGGGAAGACAGAAGATTACGATTTACGCTGCATTTAAATTTTTGAAGATTCTAGTGTGCGGTGAAGAAAAACACCGATAGGAATTTCCATAGATAAGAAGTTCGAAGGAAGAAACTATCAGAATCGATCTTACGGTTACATTTAACTAGTTCCACAGTAAAACAGTAAGACCTAATTGCCAATCTAGTGGCACGCTTAAATTCACGCGGTGGAAGTACCAAGGAGAAAGGCTTATTAGAACAATTGATATTAAATTATTTATAGAAAAGACAGATGAAATCTCCATCACTCCGTCGGAAAAGTGTGATCTTCACAAAGTTCCACAGGTTTCACGCTCTCAAAGCCATTTTTTCTCTGTCTTAGAAAGCGTATTCAGGTGTTAGGGTACCCGACTAATTATTTTCCCTTAATTTTTCTCAAATGCCGTGTGCATGATTAATCCAGTGAAGTGGCTTTCTGAATTTCTTCATCAAATAGCTACGAGGTCAGTGTGTATATATATATATATATATATAAAAATGGACAAAGTCCGACAATTTATTTATTAAAGACATTTTTATGTTTAACGTTCTTTTTATAGATACAAGTATTTAAGTAAATGCTCTGTTTATAATAAACAGTATTAAATAACATTTACCGGCCTGAATGTCCGAGAAATTTTCATAGAAAATATTCGTCCTTTGACAGGATTCGAACCTGCATCCTATACGGAACCGTCATTTACACTGAATTTTCTATGAAAACTTCTCGGACATTCAGGCCGGTAAATGTTATTTAATACTGTTTATTATAAACAGAGCATTTACTTAAATACTTGTATCTATAAAAAGAACGTTAAACATAAAAATGTCTTTAATATATATATATATATATATATATATATATATATATATATATATATATATATATATATATATATATATATATATATATATATATATATATATGAAATGAGGTATTGTAATTATTTACGCTATCTACATGTTGTCCCCATTTCTTTACATTATCGGACTCAAGGCCATGTAGCTCAGGGGATAAACGCGTAGACTGAATGAAATGAATTAAGCCAAATATTTGTGAGTTCAATACCTGCCTACATCAGTGGTGAACACAAATTTGGTTAGGTTGAGATACAGAGATACTGAAATATCCGAAAGCTGAATGGCTCGAGGAATTAGAACATTCTACCCCATTGAACGAAATAAATGTTTCAGTTCGAATTTCTGATCACCTGAAGAACGCTGGAGCGTACAACGGCCGAAACGTCGTGAATTTGGTAACAAAAGTGGTTAAAAAAGTTGGAACAATGTAAATAGTATAAATAATTACAACTCATTTCAGAAATATGGACAGATCCTGAAGAAGCCAGGAATGTACATCAGCCGAAAAGTCGTGAATGTGGTAACAAAGATGAGGGCAACTGTCCGAACAATGTAAATAGTGTAAATAACTACAATACTTCATCTCAGAAATATAGATTGGCCCTGAAGAATGTTGGACTACTCAACGGCCGAAACGTCGTGATTATTGCAACGACGATGGGGGATATTAGACCGAATAATATAAATAGTGTAAATAATTAAAATATCTCATCTAGGTATATAGACAGATCCTGAAGAATGCCGGAGCGTAAAACGGCCGGAACGTCGTGAATATGGCAATAAATATGTGGACAACAGTCCAAACAATGTAAATAGTGTAAATAATTACATTATCTCATCTCAGGTATATAGACAGATCCTGAAGATTGCCGGAGCGTACAACAGCCGGAACGTCGTGAATATAGCAATAAATATGTGGACAACAGTCCGAACCATGTAAATAGTGTAAATAATTACAATATCTCATCTAGGTATATAGACAGATCCTGAAGATTGCCGGAGCGTACAACGGCCGGAACGTCGTGAATATGGCAATAAATATGTGGACAACAGTCCGAACCATGTAAATAGTGTAAATAATTACAATATCTCATCTAGGTATATAGACAGATCCTGAAGAATGCCGGGGCGTACAACGGCCGGAACGTCGTGAATATTGCAATAAATATGTGAACAACAGTCCGAACAATGTAAATAGTGTAAATAATTACAATATCTCATCTCAGGTATATAGACAGATCCTGAAGAATGCCGGGGCGTACAACGGCCGGAACGTCGTGAATATGGCAATAAATATGTGGACAACAGTCCGAACCATGTAAATAGTGTAAATAATTACAATATCTCATCTCAGGTATATAGACAGATCCTGAAGAATGCCGGGGCGTACAACGGCCGGATCGTCGTGAATATGGCAATAAATATGTGAACAACAGTCCGAACCATGTAAATAGTGTAAATAATTACAATATCTCATCTCAGGTATATAGACAGATCCTGAAGAATGCCGGAGCATACAACGGCCGGAACGTCGTAAATATAGCAATAAATATGTGGACAACATTCCGAACATTGTAAATAGTGTAAATAATTACAATATCTCATCTAGGTATATAGACAGATCCTGAAGAATGCCGGAGCATACAACGGCCGGAACGTCGTAAATATAGCAATAAATATGTGGACAACAGTCCGAACTATGTAAATAGTGTAAATAATTACAATATCTCATCTAGGTATATAGACAGATCCTGAAGAATGCCGGAGCATACAACGGCCGGAACGTCGTAAATATAGCAATAAATATGTGGACAACAGTCCGAACAATGTAAATAATGTAAATAACTAAATGTGTGTTACTTCTTTGTCCGAATTAAAAGAACGTGACGATAAAGCAATACAAATTCCAAGAATTTTGGTAGAAACGTATGCAAGATCACAGTAACCTGGTTAATTGCTTGAAACTGGGATAATACACAGAGAAGAGAAGTCAGGTTGATTATAAATAGTTTTTAAAAGGTCGTACTGAAAATAAAATGAAATCTATTTCATTATATTTGAATGTTCGAAGTATATAATTAAATTCTTCAAAAAATAAAATCTTTCGTTTATTTCATTTTTACTTAGCCCACGAAGAACACTCGGTGAAATCTCAGAAGAAATTTAATAACTTCGCAATGACCTTTTAAAACGCGCTCAAAATACCCTCCTCTGGCATGGTGACAAGCAAAACGTTTGGAATGTCATTTTGGAATCACTTAAATGTTTGTAAATATAGGCGACATATTTACCAACCTACGTTAAAAATTTGCCGTGATGATTTAAATAAACTAAAGAGAAGAAAATAATTGGTTTTAATCGTTTTGCCCCAGGCAAGGCAATAAAGCCTTTAAGACGCTAGTGTGTTACTGAATGTCAAATAATGTGAGAAAAAGCAACAAAAAAAAACATTATTAAGGAGAGTGAACAATAAAAGAACAGGAATTAAGAAGACAGAAGATAACGATTGACGTTGCATTAAAATCTCTCTTCTCTTTATAGCCATTTGCATAGAAGGCGAATGAATATTTTGCGAGCACTAACATGTGCTTATAATGACAGGGCGCTTAGAGATGTTTAGTGGCAATCCATATGTTTTGAATAACACGTTTCTGAAAACAACCGGAGCATAAAGATAGATACATAGAAAAAAGAAATATATGCACATCAAGAAAGGAACATATATATATATATATATATATATATATATACAGGTTGACCAAAAAAACGGGAATTGTTGACGTGCGTATTGTCAGAAATGAGCAAGTGGCAACACTGCGAAACAGTGACTTTGAGCAAGTAAACATATTAGCCATTTAGAATTCCTAAATGAAATTCACAGTATCCCAGCTGAGATGTTGCAGCAGTCAATGAGGAATCTCAACAGCAGATTCCAAGAATGCATTCGTACAGGAGGACGCCATCTACAGGACGTAATTTTTAAAAAATGAAAATTCCATCATTGTTTCTTAAATGGCATGTTTTAAGGTTTCAATTACTATGAATAAAATATTTTTCTTCAATGACTCTTGGTTTTATTGGATTGTTAAAAAGTTCCCATTTTTGGGTCACCTGTAGATATATATATATATATATATATATATATATATATATATATATATATATATATACACACACACACACACACACATATATATATATATATATATATATATATAAAACATACACACACATATATATATATATATATATATATATATATATATATATATATATATATATATATAGAGAGAGAGAGAGAGAGAGAGAGAGAGCTGTAAAAGAGGGGGAAAAAAAAAGTGACAAAGAAAGCCAGAAATGATGAAAATGAAGGACACGTAGCCAGATAGATAGATAGATAGATAGATAGATAGATAGATAGATAGATAATGTTTAGACTGAGATAGAATAAAAGGACTAAATGGACTGAGAAAAGAAAGGTGCATATACAAACACATACACACATAACCATACATATATATATATATATATATATATATATATAACACAGACACATAGATACAAACACACACAGAGACACATATATATTATATTATGTATGAGAGAGAGAGAGAATGAAGGAGAAAGTGACAATGAAAGAAAGAACGACACAAAGAAAGCCTGATAATGAATTAATCAAACTTTTATAGATAATGAACAAACTATATGATAAAATTATTATATATATATCTATACATCTATACATATATATATATATATATATATATATATATATAATTTTTTTTTCATATAGAAAAACCATTTTACTCACTACAAAGATGCAACTTCGTTTCAATGCATTTCACCTGCACTTCAACGAAGTTGCATCATTGTAGTGAGTAAAATAGTTTTGTCTATATGATAAAATTATAATAAAGGAATAATTACCGCTCTACTATCGATATCGAGGCCTCTTTTGGATTAATACTGTGAACGTTGCAATTTATATATTACTTTCGTTCTCATTGCATCGGATATATATATATATATATATATATATATATATATATATATATATATATATATATATATATATATATATACACGCAAAGATAGAGAGAGAAAGACAGAGAGAAAGAAAGAAAGACAAAATCATAGATAGATAGATAGATAGATAGATATGACTAATCTAATTTAGATCGGTTAATCAAATGAACTGCAGTGACAGATACATCATAAGATTCCTGGATATTGAAATATTAACAGTTAGAAAGCAAGCCGTACTGACGACAAGATCTTCAATCGGACCTTGAATTGTAAAAAAAATGAAATTATTAATAATAATAATAATAATATGCGTAGCTTACCATAACTGGAACTTGTATCACCGAAAAAAAACAAAAAACTACACAATAATTATTGTCTGCGAAGAATTGGCAAACATGTTTCCTTTCAATTATCTGTTTGCGAAACACTTCCTTTTGGACTAATTGCACCAATCAATCGGCAAAACTGATGGATTTTATTCAACACTCAGTCTTTATTTATTTATTAGCGGCCGGTCGAATATTCCGGCCGATGCGTGTTCTCTAATCAGAAGCAAACAGCTTGAATGTTATTCATCAGCATAATCTTTACTTGCTACCTTCATTCATCTGGTCTCTATCATCATATAAAAGAAAGACTCCGTCGGTGGCCGCGACCAGACCGTGTAGAACGATAATTCCGGCTCTGCGTATTATAGTGCGATCATTTGTCACGAAAATGTCCGCTTATACAATACAAAGATTCCGCTCGAATAGTTGCGGGGAGGGGGTTGGGGGTTGTACAAATTTGCCAAGGTTGGAAATCCTGCAGCGGTAACGAGTGAATTAAAGATTTACGACAAACGAAATGCTGGCTGCGATTGCGAAACGCCGCTTTGGTCAAACAGCGTTATCTCCGACATTATACGAATTTCGGTCATTATGTAAAGACAACAAATTTAAGCATATGTAGCATTATGAGCTCAGACCAGGCACCGGGTTTGGTTCCTGTTGTGGAGTATTTTCACAGTGGAGGCTTGTATTTCTAATAAGTCGTCCTAAATTAGGTCCGACGTACAAAACGTTAGGAACTTGGAAAATAAGAGTCAATGGCGCAGCAATCTAGTTGTGATGGTTGGTACTTCAAATGTCCGAATCTCGACTGATGCGCTCAGCACCATTCAGTTATTTATCGTTCCACCCACGAGGACCGAATATGGCACAAGGCCGGTTTTAATGTGGGTATCCCCGAGCCCGTAGGCCCGGCCAAAAATATAGCCTTTTGAAGCCGCCTAGACGGGTTCAGGCCCTGTCTACCTCCCCGAACGAAACCTTGCCCTTTAGCAAAGCCTCGTCCGGGTTCCTCTCTGCTAACGCAGAGAGTTCGACAGAAGGCGTGCGCAGTCAGAGACCGCTCAACACCATTCGGTATTTATCATTTCACCCACGGAAACGAATATGGCACAAGGCCGGTTTTATTGTTGGTTTCTCCGAGCCCGTAGGCTCGGCCAAAAAATATAACCTTTGAACCCGATTAGACGGGTTCAGGCCCTGTCTACCTCCCCGGACGAAACCTTGCCCTTCGGCAAAGCCTCGTCCGGGTTCCTCTTCGTGCTAATGCAGAGAGTTCGACAGAAGGCGTGCGCAGTCAGAGACCGCGAGACGCCATTCGGTATTTATCATTTCACCCACGGAAACGAATATGGCACAAGGCCGGTTTTATTGTGGGTTTCTCCGAGCCCGTAGGCTCGGCCAAAAAAATAGCCTTTTGAAGCCGATTAGACGGGTTCAGGCCCTGTCTACCCAACCCGGACGAAACCTTGCCCTTCGGCAAAGCCTCGTCCGGGTTCCTCTATTACGCAGAGAGTTCGACAGGAGGCGTCCGCAGTCAAAGACCGCGAGATGCCATTCGGTATTTATCTTTTCACCCACGGAAAAGAATATGGCACAAGGCCGGTTTTTTATGTGGGTTTCCCCGAGCCCGTAGGCTCGGCCAAAAAATAGCCTTTGAAGCCGATTAAACGGGTTTCAGGCCCTGTCTACCTCCCGGACGAAACCTTGCCCTTCGGCAAAGCCTCGTCCGGGTTCCTCTGCTGCTAACGCAGAGAGTTCGACAGGAGGCGTCCGCAGTCAAAGACCGCGAGATGCCATTCGGTATTTATCTTTTCACCCACGGAAAAGAATATGGCACAAGGCCGGTTTTTATGTGGGTTTCCCCGAGCCCGTAGGCTCGGCCAAAAAAATAGCCTTTTGAAGCCGATTAAACGGGTTCAGGCCCTGTCTACCTCCCGGACGAAACCTTGCCCTTCGGCAAAGCCTCGTCCGGTTTCCTTTGCTAACGCAGAGAGTTCGACAGGAGGCGTCCGCAGTCAAAGACCGCGAGACGCCATTCGGTATTTATCTTTTCACCCACGGAAAGAATATGGCACAAGGCCGGTTTTTTTATGTGGGTTTCCCCGAGCCCGTAGGCTCGGCCAAAAAAATAGCCTTTTGAAGCCGATTAGACGGGTTCAGGCCCTGTCTACCTCCCCGGACGAAACCTTGCCCTTCGGCAAAGCCTCGTCCGGGTTCCTCTCGCTTACGCAGAGAGTTCGACAGGAGGCGTCCGCAGTCAAAGACCGCGAGATGCCATTCGGTATTTATCTTTTCACCCACGGAAAAGAATATGGCACAAGGCCGGTTTTTATGGGGTTTCCCCGAGCCCGTAGGCTCGGCCAAAAAAATAGCCTTTTTGAAGCCGATTAAACGGGTTCAGGCCCTGTCCACCTCCCCGGACGAAACTTTTGCCCTTCGGCAAAGCCTCGTCAGGTTCCTCTGCTTACGCAGAGAGTTCGACAGGAGGCGTCCGCAGTCAAAGACCGCGAGATGCCATTCGGTATTTATCTTTTCACCCACGGAAAAGAATATGGCACAAGGCCGTTTTTTATGTGGGTTTCCCATCGAGACAGGCTTTAGCCAAAAAATAGCCTTTGGCCGATTAAACGGGTTCAGGCCTTTTCCCCGGACGAAACTTTGCCCGATTAGCAAACGGGTTCAAACTTACGCAGAGAGTCCACAGAGGCGTCCCCCAAAGAAAAACGAGATTCGGTATTTATCTTTTCAAAGAAAAGAATATGGCACAAAAACCGTTTTTTGGGTTTCCCCCGAGCCCGTAGAAAAAATAGCCTTTTGAGGATTAGACGGGTTCAGGCCTATCAAAGACCCCGACGATGCCTTTCAAAGCTGCCAGGTCCCTCTGCTAACGCACTGAAGGCGTCCGCAGTCAAAGACCGCGAGATGCCATTCTATGGAAGATCCTACTTATTATCTATGGAAGAGTCCATTACAATAGAATAAGTACTATCGCATAACACTTCCAGAGTGCAGCTTCTTACAATCGAATGTTTTCAGCTCAAAAATGAACTCTTTAGCCAGATCGTTACCCAAGAAATAAAAGCTCAGCATTTCAGTAAAGTGAGCCACACACTTGATTTCCTTGATCTATGTACTGACGTGTCTCAGTTATAATTTCGAGTGGCGCCTTTCCTTTTCATCCAATGGTTCAAACGCTGAGATCTGTTGTGATCATCATTCGCTTGTTCCACCGCTGGGTGCCATTGGGATTGGTTGCACTGCCTGGGTCCTCAAGGATGGCCCTACCAGGAGTTTAGAACTCTCGAAGACATTGCTCTCAGAGTGATTAAACCACGTAATCCCCTCCACCACGACAAGGAGCGACGATCAAAGGCACACAGATAGAAACACACTTAAGCACAAATAGATATTTGTCACTGGATGTCGGAGTAAAAGGTTCCACATCAAATGTAGCACTTGTTATTAATCAACAAGGCGAACAAAAAAGTTAAAATTAATAAAGTATACAATTATCAGCAAATATATGAGAACATTTTTTGTTGTTGTTGTTGTTGTCCAGTGCCTAAAAATATTTGAAAGATAAATGAAGAAATTTACTATTCTGATCCGAACCAATACTAAACATACAAACACATACACACATATATATATATATACACACATATATATATATATATATATATATATATATATATATATAACTTAACTTATATATATAAAAATCAAAGTAATTCAATAGAAATTATATATATATATATATATATATATATATATATATATATATATATATATATGCATATGCCGTAACACTCATTTGATATATCTGTATTACTGTCGTCTGTCTCCTCTCTCCCTTCCATGTTTCCTTTTCTTTTCCCCCCACTACTCTCCCATTCCTATATATCATTTCCGTTAAGGTAACCATATAAATTAGTCACGGTTCGGTCAAACTCCTACCCCAATATAAAGCATGCTTAAGAGAAATATGAAATTAACCTCCCTATAATCTACCTTGTCTCGTTAACTACAACTATCACCCTCCTGTTAAATTACAAAAAATTACACTACCCATCAATTTCAAATCCCATTTTTCCGTTCATTTCGTTGTTGGAATTGTTACCTGATGATCCGGAGTCCTTTAAAAAACATTTTGGTGAAATAAATTATTGTAATGGTGCCTTAAAGTGGTCTGTTTTTCATTATATATATATATATATATATATATATATATATATATATATATATATATATATATATTCTATTTTGAGAAAAATTTCTCCGAGTTAACCTGTAGAAAAGACAATATTTATAAATGTAAAAATAACAACAGGAAAACTGTAATGGTAGCCGACGCGTTTCGTCCAATGTGGACATTTTCAAGGCGAAAAAGGAAATGAATTTATTAAAAATTTGGATGATAAATTAAATAAAAACTATCCAAATGTTCTTTTTATCCGAGCGCTTTCGGCTATATACTTAGCCATTTTAAGGATTATATTTTAACTGTTAAAATAAGAAATAGTTTATTGTATGTATGTTTTATAAAATCTTTTCATTTTTTTCAAAATATCCATGTTCAAAGTTAATACTATTAAGATATATATATATATATATATATATATATATATATATATATATATATGTACATATAAATATGTATATTAAAAAATACAGTTTTCTCTCGTTGGAACAACTGTAACCTCTCCCTTATTTATCTATCTATCTATCTATCTATCTATATATATATATATATATATATATATATATATATATATATATAAAAGTTTTCTCCCGTCGAGATTCGACGTATGAGGGTCAAGCAGATCAGTTCCCAGGAAACCGACAACAGGACAACAGCACATAAAATATGATTATAGTGGTGAAGGCCTCGTACAGGTCCATCCACACTTTTTGAAGGGACGAATACAGATTTAAATTAAAAGCATTAGTTCCATTTCATTCGCTTGAGGATGAAATGAAACTAATGCTTTTAATTTAATTGCAAAATTAAATTCGGTGCTTTTAGCTTCTATTTTTGAAACATGGTTAGAACTGTGTAGGGAAAAAACATATTTTAAATCAATTAATTTATAATATTAATGCTCTGTAAATTTACATTTAGCACTATTTTGTAAAAATAAAAAAATCTATAAGAACACCGGATTATATATCTTACTGTTCTTTTTTTATATATATATATATATATATATATATATATATATATATATATATATATATATATATATATATATATTAATATATAATAATATAATAATATTAAGGTAATAATAATAATAATATGTAATAATATTTAATATATTATATACATAATATATATATATATATATTATCATACATACAAATTCATTAGAAAGTATATATATATATATATATATATATATATATATATATATATATATTTTTATTAAAATACACCTTTAAGTGCCGAATCTAGATGCGTCGTCAGTGTTGTTGCTCCCAGGTCGCTAGAAGTTCTTCGATGGGCGACCCGACCGAATATGATCAGTATTCGGCCCGCACCTAGAAGAAAAATTTGCCACTAGCTTTAGGTCGTGAATTATACAAATTGCCCCACTAGACAACAACCAATCAAGACTTCACTTGGGCTATTCGAAGTTATATATATATATATATATATATATATAAATTATTTACAAACTTAATATATAAAATAGCAAAAAAATGAAAATCCGTAATCAATTGCTGAAATCTTCTGGCCAGTGGACCGAACGATTACAAAAAGGTTCGTTTATGAAAAGGAATGTACTAACAACTCAGGAGGCATCTAGGACGTTTTTTTTTTGATTTTTACTTTAAGCGTGATTTTTAATGGACACCTGTATTTGAGTAGTGTGCAGGTCTGTAAACATATAAATACTGTAAAAAAT
>CAHIKZ030001969.1:115000-122500 GCA_903632075.3 Acanthosepion pharaonis | reverse complement strand
TTATTAATTTCTGAAACGACAGATGAAAATAATTCAAAGGTAATTGATTAAATATTCTGGTAATTTGGACCTTTAAATTTTGGTTGATAAAAAAATGAATAAATCATCAGAAAAGGAAAAGATTTTCAAATATATACGAATATGGCTTACAATTTTTCTTTTTTTTTTTTTTTTTTTTTTTATAAAAAAGTAAAAGGGATTTTCCCAGGTTTCTGTTTCTAAAAAAGACTCATGACGCAAAGGAAGAAAAAAGAATTTTTTTCGAAGTTTATATTTATATATTTATAAATTATATATTTAATAAATAAATTGACAAAATTTTAAAAATTTAATAAAAAGTTTTGTTCTCATTTATAAAATTTTTGTTTAATTTTTTTTCCTTTCTTCTAATTTTATTTATTTGCATTATATACAAAAAAGTATATTTTTTTCTTTCCAATTTTTTTTTACATTTTTTTATACATGTCAAGTTCCTTGTTATTTATTCATGATGGTCTATTAAATCCTTTTCAACCAATGAAAAAATATTTTAACATTTAATTTTTTACTTGGAAAAGGAAAATATATTAAAAAAAGAAAATAATACTCAATTAAATAAAGAAAAAAAAAATATTAATTTCCTGTCATCAGATTTGGTTATAGTGAACTATATAACGATCGACAAGTCAAAAATTTTATTTTTAATTTCCTTATAAATTTATATCCTTTGATTATTTCAATCCTCTTTCTTATAATATATATTTTTAAAATTCTTTCTTCTTTCATCTATCGCCTCGTCAGTATTGAATTAACCTGTAAATCTTCTTTATCTAATTGGGAATATTTGTTCTAATTCTTAATTGTAAAAATTTGATAAACATGGTTTATCCCCTTGAAAAATCATTTCTTACTAATAAATGCAAACCTAAATTTTCCCAGTATTTATAAAAATTATAAGTTTTAGTCCAATATTAAAGTTGTTAAAAACATTAACCTCATTTTTTTTTTCTTTCATTTTTAAATAAAATGTCAAAAATAAAAAAAATTCTTAAAGCCAATTGTTTCTATTTTTTAAAATATTATCTTACCTTCATTTTCATTTAGGCTTTATTTAAAAGACATATTTTAAAGATTTTTAAAATACAGATTGTTTTTTTGCAATGTTATATTGTTTTGTAGCATTTATTGTTTGAAACAATGTTGAAAATAAAAATGTCATTCTTTATTATATTTTATATCGATTGCGATATATTGATATATATTCATATATATATTCAAAATATATATTTTTATTTTTTTCCTTTTATAAATGGTAAAAAAGATTTTTTGGATACCAGTTTTTTTATATTCTTCCTATTAGTTGAATTTAAAAATTGAGTTTATATTTTTTTACATATTATATTAATTAAAATCCTAAAATCTGCCATTTTTTATAATTAATAATTTCGCATAACTAAAAATTAAAAGCATTTTGTTTATATGAAATCCAGTTTAAAAATATTTAATTTTTCTACATATTTTTGCGTATTTTACCTTAAATGATTTGTATATTTTTTTAACATAGCAAAAAATTTTTAAATTTAAATATTTCTTTTTCATTTTTTATTTTCATGTGATGTCAAATGGTAGCTCATCAATCAGTCAGATTTTTCATTTTTTGGTTGAACTTATTTTAATGAAAAGGTAGATTTTTGTTTCCTTTTTTTTATAAATTTGTTTTTTTCTCATTTGTTTTTTTCCATTTATTTTTTCGAAGAAATTCAAACCTTATCAAATTTTTATATTTTAGTAATAACAATTCCAAAATGAACTTCTATATAAAAATGTAATATTTGTATTTTATACAATATATATATATATATATATATCAATATATAAATATCAGGTCATCCCATAAGTTCTGTCCGAATTTTGAATAAAGAAAACAAGTGACCAAATGTTACATTTAATTACAGATTCAATCAACAATGTATTTTCCCTGATTATCTATGACTTCCTTCCATCTATTAACAAGCTTACTAATTCCATTACTGTAAAATTCTTTTTGGCTTTGATTCGAAGAACTCACAAATGTCAGTTTTAACCTCTTCCTGTGTTACAAAAAGCTGTTTCTTCCAAATGATTCTGTAAGCTACAAAACAAATGGTAGTCTGAAGGAGCCAAATCGGCAGAATAAGGTGGATGAGGAATTTTCTCCCAACCAAGTTCTTCGATCTTTTGTGACGTGATTCTTGCTGTGTGGGGTCGCGCATTGTCCTGATGAAACATCACCCCTTTTCGATTCACTAGAGCAAGTTTTTTTTTCCTCAAAGCTTGGTTCAAACGCTCTAATTGCTGACAGTATATTTGAGCATTAATTGTTGCATTAGGTGGTAAGAATTCAAAGTGGATTATTCCTTGGCGATCCCACCAGATTGAAAGAAGAACCTTTTGCCCATGAAGTTCCCTCCTCCTCAGCTGTGGCTGGGGTCCTTCCCCTTTACCAAGCCACTGTCTACGACGCTTAACATTTCGATAAAAGATCCATTTTTCGTCGCCAGTCACAAGTCTATCCAAAAAAGGTGAAACAAGTTGGCGAGAATGGAGAGAAGAGCAGATGTTTGAGGTTGTTTTCAGACAATTCATGAGGCACCCATTTTCCAAGTTTAGGAACTTTTCCAAGTAGTTGAAGATGACGATGAACAGTTGTATGGCTTGAACTGAGAACCACTGCCAATTCCTCAACTGATAAAGCAGAATTTTCTTCAAGGGCTGCTTCAAGAAGAAAACTCAACTGGACGTCCGGTTCGATCTTTATCATCAACGGTGAAATCTCCACCTCTGAATTTTTCAAACCATCTTCTGCAAGTTCTTTCATTCACACATTCCTCTCCATAAACTGAATGAATGTTTCTAGCCACTTCGGCTGCTGAGTTTCCTTTCTTGAACTCAGAAAACATTATGTGCCTCAAATGATTCTTAGGTACTTGGGTACTTAGCAGGGTTTTAATCAAACAAAATTTAATTTTATTGTTCTCTGAAATAAAATTTGATCAGTTTAAATGCATCTAAACATAAAAAATAATTAAGCTCATTAAACATTAGAAAATACTCTTTAAATTTCGTTCATTTTAACAAAAAGGTAAAATTCGGACAGAACTTATAGGATGACCTGATAATATACTACCCACAGTTCCACAGATAATTCTGCTGGAGTGAGAAATAGGTTAAAAGCTCTGAATTTTCAATAGTCTTGGAATCTATTTACCAAAATATGTATTTAGAAGCCACAAACAATATAAAACGAGGATTTTTTTGGAAATTAATATACTTTTTTCTGAAATCGTTCAATTTGTACGTTTTTCTTTTCACCTCCGGCATTAAAAAACATCTTAAAATATTCCGTCATTGTTATAACGAAGAATCACTCATATGCTGTCGCCAGTGTAAGAGGAGACAACTACAATAGATATCACAGATAAAATAAAATAATTATATATGCCGGTTCAACCTGTTAAATAGATATATAATAGAAATATATATGAGGGTATTTCATTCGAAATAAATCTACCAGGGCAGTTAAATGAATCCTTATTCCAGAAATATTTATGCCCAGGCAAATCTATGCTTTTCAACGCTAACGTAAATATTTTGCGGTTTATACTGCAGCTATACTTTTCAGACAGAGTTTCTGGGAGAGAATAAACAAACGTCTAGAATGATTAACAATCTGAACAACTTGAGGACATTCAAACCCTCGGACACGAAAATATGTGACTTCGTGCTATTTTATATTGACGCCCCAAGTTTTTATTCTTGGCATAATGGAAATTTGTCAAACAGAAGGCTTGATTTCGGTATGGTTTTGGTTTAAAATTTTTCAGGTGCTGCACGCTTTATTTCTTCCTTCCAATATAATAATATTTTGTCTCCTCCTGACAATCGACCATGGTGAGATTCATAACATTTCTAACCACTCGGTTGTTTAATTTAAAAATAATTTTAATCTTACTAATATAAAAAGACCCCTTTTTGAACCACCTTGGAAAAAGGTTTATTCACCCTAAACAAACATTCTAAATGATAATATAAATTTAAATATGTTTTTTCAGGAAAAAAAAAATTAAATGCAAAAAAAGAAGTGACTCAGATATCGCATTCTAATGATTAAACTGTAAATTTAAAGAGCTTTTTAACAAAATATTGAAAACTATTTTTAAATAATACACTCAAATCACAATATTCTAGAGAATTCTAGAACAACTTAAATTAAATCTAGAGTGTTCCAGTATATTTCAGAAAGCCTCATACAGTATAAAACAGCTTGAAATAGCCACTCAAGTCACTAACCAGATGAAAGGGTACAAACACGCATCAGAACCATTTAAGGCATCTATTATTGCCCTCTCAAAAGCAGGCAAGTCTACGAGAGAAATTACAGAAATTGCTATAACCTCACAATCAACTGTCTCTCGAGTGCTTAGGGCATATAATGATGCTACTCCTGCTCCAAGGAAAGAAACAAGGGGATGAAAGAAAAGATTGGTGATAGAACTGACAGGGTAATCAAGAGAGAAGTTGCGAAGAATAGGACTATAACTAAGCCAAGAAATTGCAGATAGTTTAAACATAAAGAGCAAGGTGTTATTTTTGCCTTTCAACAGTCCGTCGATGGCTGTTAAAACAAGTTTACAAATCTTGTACAAAATTCAAGGTTTAAGCCGCTAATAAGACAAGCCAACAAAGCCAAAAAGAAGTTTTGAATGGGCTGATTATTATATAAATATTTCACCGTAGAAGACAGGAAGAATGTTCTCTTCTCCGATGAAACGAAAGTTGAGCTAAATTCAAAGAATAAGGTGAGTCATTTTTATCGGACACCACTCTACATTAATTATTGAATTGGATGTAACAATGTTCAATACTTATCGATGTCGACTACGAGATTTCTAATTTTCTCAATCACGCATCGGGACTTTCGATTGCATTGATTACAGAAACTCTGTTTTACAATTGCTTGGGCGTATACTGATATACGGCGATATTGAATACTCAAATAACAGAATTTCCATTCATTTTATATAATACTTTAAAATTATATTTTTTTATACCTTGCTATGGACATCAGTAGGAGGATGAACCCGAAATACGATTTGCAAGTCGATAACACTAGAATCAAGCGGACGCGGATGTTTAAATATCCAGCAAGCGTCTTGATAGAGGACAGTAAGAGCGACACTGAGATCCGTAGACGTGTTGGGATGGCCAAGGACACATTCCAAAAGCTGAGCCGAGCATTGAGATACAGGGGGGTTACTTTGGTAACAAAGAAAACAATAATGAGCTGTTACGTGACATCTGTTCTTCATTACGGCAGCGAATGCTGGATGATTTCCTTAAAAGACGAAGACGAGACTCGAGGCGACAGAGATATGGTTCTACAGAAGGATGCTAAGCATATCATGAACCGAGCTCAGTATTTTTTTCTTCCTTACCAAAGAATGCTTTTCTAAAAGGTTTCCTGGATCCTGCGTTTTGAAGCAACATAAGCGACAACCGATAATCGCCCGCTGAAAAGCTGCTACCTTAGATTATGTCATTTGCAAATGGTTTGCAGTAATATAATCTATTGTCCTTTAAATCCTAATGAAATTTGTTTTTTAAAATGAAAAAAAATTGCGTCATCCGTGATTGCATCAGATTTTTTTCACGCCCAAACATCTCTGTCACGACTGTCGATTAACCTTTTACATTGTCTGCATTTCGTTATAAAGACGTCGATTTATTTTTTGTAACACAAGACGAACATATTTTTTATCTTTTTGCAACAGAAAATTAAAGTAATATCTACAAAATTATAAATGATTTAAATACACAGATAATCCGTTGTCAATCTTCAAGGAACGAATTCATAATGGAATGAGAAGTATTAACATGTGTACTGGGTTATGTTGCATTATATAAATAGGAAAAAATAAATAATAAAAGGAATTATTCGTTTTGTTTCAATTAATTTGCACAAGGGTGTATATAAGTTATTTTTTAATATCTATCTATATTTCTGAGATAACATATTGTAATAATTTAACTATTTATTTATACAGGATCATTTTCAAATTAATTTTGTTTATAATTATCACATCGCATTATTTTTTTTGACTGAGATAAATTGAAAATATATATATATATATATATATATATATATATATATATATATATATATATATATTAGGATTAAATTATTTGATAATTTGATAATTTATTTAATTCATCGAGTCTGAAAGAGACCACAAAAGAATGCAACGGTAACTGGACGGCCTTTTTTTTTCCTATATTTGGGACTCATTCATATAGTGCACATCTACTTATGAGAATTGAAACCCTGACAGTTAGGTTATACATGCAAACGTTATACCAACTGTTCCATTGGTGACGAAGAGACTGCAAATTTACTCAATATATAATTTCGCTCATTTATTCCGGGGTGGAACTCTTTACTGAAATAAATTCAGACTCGATGAATTACTTAAATATAATTAACAAATCCTCCTAATAATTTCTATCATGTGTATATCATTTTTGCTTGAACCGGCTTCTAATTTTCTAGAGTGAGCGGCTTGGTTTTTTAAAGTATCGTAGCTCCAATCTTAAAAGCCCTATAAAAACAGAGAACTCAGTAAAAAATCCATTTACACGGAATATATATATATTCTGTCTATATTTCTGAGATGAGGTGTGACGTAAACTATTTACATTAGTCGGACTATTGTCCTCATCTTTGTCGCTATATTTGTCACAACGTTTCGGCCGTTGTACGCTCCGGCCTTCTTCGGGTGGTTGGAATTTCGAACTGAACCCTTTATTTCGATCACTGGGGTAGACTGTTCTAGTTTCACGTGCCATGTTTGATGGATGTCAGTTATCAGTTATCTCCTGCTAATTTTCCCTCTGAAAGTTCTCCACTGCCTTAACCAGGAATTGAACTCACCTTCTTTGGGTCTGTCACTGGATCTACATGTACGCATGTACAATCACGTATATGAAGAAATAGGCTTCGATAGTTTACCGATTTCGGTACCAGATCCAAAACCAAATCTGCTTGTACAAGACAGAATTCTTGATTTGCTCCAGAGACATTTGTTGTTGAAGGGCTAGGATGACATAGGCATTCATATTTGGGATAACAATGATCGCAAAGAAAATAAATCTACAGTTTCTTTTATTCTTATATATTATTTCACCCTAGCAAGGGAATAAAAATCCAATAAGACGCAGGCTGTTACCGTGAAAGAAGTCGCACACAATCAGAGACTGCGTCCAGGACTGCCGATATTTAACAGTCTCCCCACGAGAAATGTATGTGGCACAAGGCCGAGTTTAACGTGGGTTTCTCCGAGACCGTAGACTCGGCCAAAAAAATATTCCCTTAGAACCCGCATAATCGGGTTCGGGATCTGTCTTCCTCCCAGAACGAAACTTTGCCCTTCGGCAAAGCCTCGTCCGGGTTCCTCTCTGCCAAAGCAGAGAGTTCGACAGAAATCG
>CAHIKZ030001969.1:75000-107500 GCA_903632075.3 Acanthosepion pharaonis | reverse complement strand
CTGTATCCTATAACTTCTTGGATCATTTAATTGACGTGCCTTTAACCGATTTGGCCACAGAGGAGCATTCGGTGAAAATTAAGTTAGAAGTTTCAGTCCAGAGGTGCATACAGCAAACATCGAATGGATTCTGTATTTTATAGATTATATTCTTATTTGGAACCTGTGGGCAAATTCCGAAAATCAAACACGGGTGGAAAAATATTCGTAGACGAGGAAAAATACAGCTACCACTATCATAAAAGAAGGCCGATGAAACAAAATCATACTCTCTATATCTATGAGATGAGGTATTATGATTATTTACATTATTCGGGCTAACCCATTATGATTTGTTTTCCATCGCCACTAAAGATATTTTGGTTATTTTTCTCCAATAACTAGAGCCAAATCGTTATTATCGTTCAATACCAAACCACAGCAGGGGGGTGAACACAAACTTGGAAAGTTGAGTTAAAGGGAAATAACTGAGACATCCGGAAGAGGCATGACACGTGGAACTAAACTAATCTACCCCGGTGGACGAAATAAAGGGTTCGGTTCCAAATTTCAATCACCTGATGAAGGGCGGAGCGTATAACGTTGTGAATATGGCAATGAAGATGAGGATAACAGTCCGAATAATGAAAATAATGTAAGTAATCATAATACCTCATCTCAGAGATATAGACAGATATTGAAGAATTGATACGGACCCGATATACCAAAAATATGGAGACAATTAGAAAAGTATTCAGCCGAAGGACGTTGTAAATATGGTAATGAAGATGAGGATAACAGTCCGAATAATGTAAATAATGTAAGTAATCATAATATTTCATCTCAAATATAGACAGATTTTTCAGAATTGGTATGGAATAAATATAAAAAAAATGGTGACAATTTTTTCTAAAGTCTCAGTCAAAGCTACGTTTGAATATTTTAATTTAAGATGGGATAAATGTCCGATTAATGTAAATAATGTTTGTAATCATAATACCTTCTTTTAGATAAAAAAAAATGGTCGAAATGGTACGAAGGATATTTGTTTAAACAAAGAAAAAGAAACGTCGTGAAATATGGCAATGAAGTTGATGATAACAGTCTTCAAATGTAAATAATGTAAGTAATCATAATATTTCTTATCAGAGATATAGACAGATATTGAAGAAGGCCAAAGTTACAAAGGCCGAAACGTTGTACATATGGCAATGAATCTTGATGGTAACAGTCTGAATAATGTAAATTTTGCAAAGTATCCATTTTATTTCATATCAGAGATATAGACAGATATTGAAGAAGGCCGATGCGTACAAGTCTTCTTTTTAACGTTGTGAATATGGCAAGAAATTTGAGGAATAATGTAAATTTCCCAATCATAATAGTTCCGTCAAAAATAAAAGAAAATATAACGAACTTGCGAATATGAAAAAGTTGATGGTAACAGCCACTATAATTTAAACCATGTGTCATCTTATTTTAAAATCAACAATATTTCTATGAGTCTTTTTTTTTGTGAATATTCAGGTAATTATGATTTGTAAATTAAATTAAATATAATGCCGTTAAAATCGAGATATTTCGTTATTTGAAGAGGCGATTTGTTTTGAACGAAAAAGCCAGAATAACATATTATAGATGTTCTTTGGTTTCAATAAAAATGTAAAAAATCATTTCTTGATCTGCTATAAAATATATGATAATGTGTTTTACGTAGAAAAAATCAATCTTTTTAATTAACGTTGAAAATTCTTGATTTCAATGTAAAGCTTAAAATAAATTTTTATCCAGTATTTGTTCCGCCTATTCCAGTTTCTGAAATTAAAATTTCAAGAATAGAAATTAAATTATTAACCAGATTTCTAAAAAATGTTAGCCACTGGTTAAATACAAGATATTTATTTAGAAAAAAAAAAAAATTATCTATATTTGGTATTAAACGACGCATATATCTTTGGTTAAGGTTGTTTTATAAAAAAAAATATTAAAAATGTCCCAAAAGTTCGTAAACACTTATAAAAAATTGAATTTTTAATGCAATTTTTAATTGTTTTTTTTTTTTATCGAGAATTGGCTGATGAGCTTGGAGTTGGCAAAATCGACAATTCACCGACACTTGAAGCAACTTGATTTTGTTTTTCTTAAAGCCGCTGCATTGTCCGCACGAACTCACTAAACACAAGCCAACAGACGAGTTGAAATTTGCCGTCAATTGCTCAAAATCCATTGGACGAAACGTTTTGAAAAGCATTTCAACATCAGACGAGAAATGGGTCTATCTCGTCCAGCACAATCGAGACAAGTGATGGATTCAGAAAGGGCAAGAGACACCGTCGGTTCCAAAAAAGATCGATTCGGCAAGAAAGTCATGTTATGTGTTTAATGGAACTTTGAAGGAATCGTTTATTCTGAGTTGGTTCCGAATGATCGTTTATCATGCCGAACTTTACTGTCAGCAACGTCCCCGTTTTGCACGTCGACGTGGTCCAGGGTTGATCCCGGTCACGGCACCATTTGTGACGTCGTCCCCCCAGGTCGCAGCGTCGACTGTGTCAACTGTGATCCCATTCGCGGCGCCAGCTGTTCGCTCCTCGCTGCTCCAAACGTGACGTTCTAACCCTTTGGTTAGATTGAATACCAGCCTCGTCGTTCCCAACCCGCTTCCAACGCCTGGTTACCAGGGTAACTGCACTGATCTCCGGTCTGCCTACCCACGTTGTGAATTGATCTTAGACAGACGGATCAAACAGGGGTTGGGGCCGTAATGCAAGCTGAGTCCAACGGGGTGATAACACACAATTATGTATAAAAAAAAATAAAATAAAAACTCACAAGGTCCAAAATATCAAAGAAAAAGGTAACAACTTTTTATATCTAATTGCTCGTTACATAAGATTATTCCTACCTCCCGACCCGTTCTGTGGATTGTGGCACCACGCTTTTACTAGGCAACTTTAAGGCTTCAAGTTGTCTGCTCTCTAAGAAATTTGTGTTTCGGGGTGTCTTTTGACGAAAGTCAAAAAAAACTTATTTCGCTGATCTTGATTCTAAGTCGTTTCAAACGGCTTGATTGGTTGAAGAAGTCCGCGGCGCAAATCTTGGTCAGCCTTGTCGTTTCAACACTGGGCGCTCATCTCTGCTTGTCGTCCGTGGTTGCAACTAACACTCTCCAGGGTCCGCGAATTAATGTTCTTCTTCATCTCCGCCGTCAGTGCGCGAATTAACTTCTTCTCTTCGGCTTCGGTTGGACGAGCTTATTCATCTCCGCCGTCGGTGCGACGAACTTCTTCTTCTTGGTCCAAACGGACCGGCCTTTCTTGCCCGCAAGGGGGCGAATGAACCGGGTCCGCCGTCCGCGCTCAAACTCCGCTTGCCGTCCGCGCCGTCCACGCTGAACTCTGATTTCTGTCGGTTGGGGTCTCGCTTTTATTGACGCAGTCAAAACTGGGGTGGGTCTGTCGGCGCCAGGGTTTTCTTCGATAATTCTAAATACGTATCCATCCTTCTTATTTCTGGTTATGGATTTTCATTCTTTCCATTTTCGGTAACTCACTTTCACCCCCACTCCCTTACTGTGCCTCTGAGGGCGTATACCCGCTTCCCCGCTTCTTCGTATCGGCTCCTGACCGCTTACACGGCTGACAGGGGGTCGACCATCTTTCCTCCTCGTGCGTCATGTGACCGCTCTCGGCCAATGAGGTCCTGGTCCTGGTCGGGTATCTTTCATCCTCCTTTGGCGTGTGGCTCTGGTCGGATCTTATTTCCTTCCAATGACGTCTTTAATCGGGCGTGGACAATCCGTGGCTTTGTTTTGGGGAAGAAACACCTTGCTTAAAAAACAAAAATTTAAATTTAAATCGCCCTTTTCATGAGCGACCGAAATGACGCTCTCGGTTTTTTACACGTGGTATTTGTCAAACAGTTTATCGCTAATTGGATATGATCTAAGAAAGGAATTTCTCAGACTGGTTGGCGTTTCTGAAACGGAATAAAAATATTTCATTTTTTTTCGCGGCCAAAGGCCTGATAATAAAATTTTATTATCTCAAAAAAAAATTTTCAGCCAACATCATTCTTGTGTGGCTTTTTTTCAATTCTGGAATGGTCTGGGTTTTTCGTATTAATGGTTTGCCTTCATATCCCTAGATAAACTTCCCACCTGTTACCTATCATATTTTTTTCATTGTCTCTAAACTTTATTTCTTCAACCAAATTGATAACAAACTTCCATTTTTCGTGGACACGGAAGTAGGTCAGATGCTTGACCTGGATATTTTTCCAACATCTGTTATCTATCAATCGAGTGTGTGTGTGTGTTCGCTTATGACCTGGTTTTAGTATTATTTTTTTTTCTTTCTTTTTTCTTCTTCTTCTCTTTTCTTTCTCCCAGACTGCTTGAATGTAAAGAAAGAATTATTCTTAAAACCCAAAATATTTTTCAGCCTTAAATAATTATCAAATGGTTGACAAACCGTAAAAAACAAATCATATATTTATGAATATTTCTTTTCAGCTTTCTAACTATGCATGGTGCCACAGGGTCTACGAAAAGTTGAAGCAAAAGTAACCGGCTCTGATCAACCGAAAGCGCGATTTGATGCAGCAGGACAATGCCAAGCCACACACCGCCAGGAAGACCAAAGTTTGAAGAGCTGGACGGCGTTAAGGTTCTGCCACGCCCAGCCTACAGTCCTGACTGTGCTTCATCAGATTACGGCCTTTTCTGCTCAATGCAACACTTTCTGAAGTGCCGCCGATTCGACTCGTTTGATGAAGTCGAGGAAGCGTGTCAAGAATTCTTTGATTCGAAACCGGCTGAATGGTACTTTCACCAGATCCGAAAGCTTGCAGATCGATGGCAGAAAGTCTTGGAAAATGATGGTCTTTATTTTGAGGAATAATTTTTGTTGTTTTTGTTATTGGCGAGTAAAATTTCAATTTTTTGCAAGTGTTTACGAACTTTTGGGACAACCTAATAACAACTCCTGGGATAAGTCTCTCGTCATCTATGACTCTGCTGTATTGCCTAGATAATTGCGCTTAATTTTTGAGATGTGGTTAACACATTTCTCACGAAAGAAGATTCGCTATCGAGTGTTTAAATCTGAATGAAATGAAAGCTTTGATTTTTTTTTGTTGTTTTGTGTGTGTGTGTGTGTGTTCTTTTTTTTTGCGGTTCTTTCTCTTTCTATCTACAAAGGTCAGTCAAGATGTCTCCTCAGTTTGGGCCAAAAATTATCGCGATGTTCTCCTCGTTGTCATCTGTGGAATGTTTGCAACGGGATAGAGGGCGCGATTGATGAGTTGTCGTCTAAATGACGCAAAAAATGAAAATAACACTGACAACTCGTTTTAACCGGCATACAGGGTGCGATGAATAAATTGTCGCCTACTTGACGCACAACTGACGTGCGAATTGTCGTCTAAATTGCGCAAAAATGAAAATGACACTGACACCTCGTTTTTACAGACATATGGGGTGCGATGAATAAATTGTCGTCTGAATGGCGCAAAAGTTAAAATAACGCTGACATCTCGTTTTAACAAATGTACAGGTTGCGATGAATAAATTGTCGTCTAAATGGTGCAAAAATGAAAATAACGCTGACATCTCGTTTTAACAAATATACAGGTTGCGATGGATAAATTGTCGTCTAAATGGCGCAAAAATGAAAATAACGCTGACATCTCGTTTTAACAAATATACAGGTTGCGATGGATAAATTGTCGTCTAAATGGCGCAAAAATGAAAATAAGGTTGATATCTCGTTTTAACAAATATACAGGTTGCGATGGATAAATTGTCCTCTAAATGGCGCAAAAGTGAAAATGACGGCGACCTCGTTTTCACAAATATACAGGTTGCGATGGATAAATTGTCGTCTAAATGACACAGAAATGAAAATAACGCTGACACCTCGTTTTAACAAATATACAGGATGCGATGGTTGAATTGTCCTCTAAATGAGGCAATAATGAAAAGTAACTCGACTGCATCAATTTAAACGTGCTACTAGGTTGGCATCTCGGTCCCACCCTTTTACTATCGATACGGTTAACTGTAACCGCCTCTACTACTTCTTCTCTCGCACTTCCCATCAGTGGAACTCTCTCCCTCTAACTTGCTTCTCTGAAAACTATAATGTTCAAAAACTTAAATAAAATATTATATCGACATCAATAGGTGCCTTAATCCTCGATCTTCTTTTTAATCTTCCTCCAGTTTCCTTTTTATATTTTTTTCTTCAACAACCCTCTACCCAGTCTTTTTTCCTTACTTTCTCTCCCTGTACCCTCTTGCGTATTAGTGGGACTCCCACCACGATTGAGTGGGGAAATGCTTTAAAAAAAACAAAAAAAAAAAAAAAAAAAAACAGACATCCTGGGGGTTTAATGGATAAATTGTCGTGCAAAAATAATACTGACGTAAATCGATATACCGGATGCGATGAATGTATTCTCGTCTAAATGACGAAAATAAAAAATAAATAAAAAATATACCTCATTTTAACAGACATCCTGACGTCTCCTTTCGTGTAAATGAATAGAAATTCAAAATAATACTGACGTCTCCTTTTAATAGATATACTGGATGATGAATGTATTCTCGTCTAAAAGACGAAAATAAAAAAATAAATAAAAAAATCTGATACCTCATTTTAACAGATATCCTGGTGTGCGATGGATAAATTGTCGTGTAAATGACGCAAAATTCAAAATAATACTGACGTCTCCTTTTTAATAGATATTCCGGATGCGATGGATGTATTCTCATCTAAATGACGAAAATAAAAAAAAATAAAAAAAACTGATACCTCATTTTAACAGACATCCTGGGGTGCGATGGATAAATTGTCGTGTAAATGACGCAAAATTCAAAATAATACTGACGTCTCCTTTTTAATAGATATACCGGATGCGATGAATGTATTCTCGTCTAAATGACGAAAATAAAAAAAAAAAATAAAAACACTGATACCTCATTTTAACAGACATCCTGGGGTGCGATGGATAAATTGTCGTTTCATAGACGCAGAATTGAAAATAACGCTGACATCTCGTTTTAACGGACGCAGAGAGTGCGATGGATGAATTGTCGTCTGAATGACGCAGACGTAAAAATAACACTGACATCTCAGCTACGCACTGAACAAGTACCACCAATAATCTCATCAATCTCTGAAAATGATTGATTTCGCGGTTAACAATCTACGCGTCCTTGTCTCTTTGACCCTAGGGCCTTCAGGCGAAATCTCTTTTCGCTTACGAATCGCAGGACAGCCATGTCACTGAAATTGTAAACGGCTCGATATGTGACGGACACCAAAGATTCCGAAAGATAAGCCAATAATGGAATCTAAGAAGCGGGAATGAAAGAGCGTAACGAAAATCTCCAAAAGTCCAAAGTCTGATTCTGCAACAAAAGAAAAACAAAGCAAAAACTACTTAAATAAACCCGATTTTGAATTCCGTTAATCTTCCTATATCCTTGTTGATCTTTTAATCCTCCTTGCTGATCGTTTAAAAGTCGGAATTATTAACCTGGGAATTTAACCCTTTCTCTCCGGAGTAAGTTCTTTTTGTCCTGATCTTTATTAACAACACTTCGAAATTGATAGACAGGTCCCTAGTAAAATATATATTTTCCGAAAGCTTACGACTTAGGCGTTCGGAAATCACCGGAAAACTATGCAAATTAGATCACTTCAAACTTATATATTCAAAATAAATGCTTTCTGTCTGAACGAAATCGGTTATTTCGAATTTAAAAATATTCTTTTAAGATTTGTGCTCGTCTTCTTTTACATCCCTTTAGGATGTAGGTGATAATGGCTCTCCACAACTACCTGTTAATAAAGTTTTTTTTTTATTTTTATTTTTCTCTCTTACTCCTTGTTCTGCCACAAAAACGATTTGTGTCACACAAATTTCAATGGACTTGAAATCAAATAGTGTCAGCTCAAAATAAATTGAGAGAATAGGTTGGAAAGTCTATTTCTGATTCCGTTAAAATCTCCTTTTATTTAATAGGGGCAAATGTAGATTGCTTGAATGTAAATTTTCAAACAATACCAGCCCGAAGAATCACTCATGGTAGAGTATTGTATCTGGCATCTCGTCTACAGTCACTTACTCACAGAGGTGATGTTGCTTCCCTCTGTCTTTTCTAGAAGTATTTTCGTGGCAACTGCTTTGACGATCTACTTTCGCTGGTACCCAAACTGCATGAATTTAAGTGTGCTACTAGATTGACATTTCGGTCCCACTTCTTTCACTGTCGAAACGGTTAAATGCAGCCGTCTCTTCTACACCAACAGCTTCTTATCTCGCATTTTCCGACAGCGAAACTCTCTCTCTCTCTCTCTCTCTCTCTCTTACTTGCTTCCTTGATAGCTATAACCTCCAAATATTCAAATGTAATGTCAATCGACATCTTCTGATGCCTGGATCCTGATCCTCGTCCTTCTCTGTGTCCTTTCCTCAAACACACCCTCTTAACTCTTGCTCTCACTCAGTGTAACCCCTTGTGTACTAGTAGTACTTACGCCTTGCCTGGGGTGATAGACTTTAAAAAATGATATGTCGTGACTCACCACGATCTTTTTTTTTTGTATCTCTTTAATATTTTTTTTATCTTTCCAAATCCCTAATCACAAAATTGCGTTCAAAATGTTTAGATTTCTGCATTAAATAACTAATATAGGTTGATACGCTGCTGAACAAAATTACCTCCGAGTCTAGCTGAGTCGTGATACAGTTTTTGAGCGACGTCTTTATAAGCGACGTCTGTCGAACTCTCTGCTTTGGCAGAGAGGAACCCGGATGAAGCTTTGCCGAAGGGCAAGGTTTCGTCCGGGGAGGTAGACAGGGCCTGAACCCGTCTAGGCGGGTTCAAAGGCTATATTTTTGGCCGAGCCTACGGGGCTCGGAGATACCCACATTAAACCGGCCTTGTGCCATATTCAATCCTCGTAGGTGGATCGATAAATAGCGAACAAAATTACCCAACCAACCGCCATGGTTTTATTTTACAGGAGCCAAACCAGACTTACTATGGTGTATTGCTACCACATCGGAGGTGCAGTTGACCAGTCCTCACTTTTCAAATGGGGATCATATCAAGGCATCAGAAGATGTCGTTTGACATGATATTTAAATTTTAAATTGTCAGTATTCAAATGTGTTAGGAGTCAGAAATTGAGTCAAGCATTACTAACAAAAGAGGATTAATAATTTTTTGTTAACAAGTATTTAATCCCAAGCAAGGTGGGAGTGCCGCTAATACACAAGGGCCTACAGAGAGTGAAAGAGAAAAGACTGGATATAGAGGAGGGGGAAGTGAGGAAAGGATAGAAAGAAGAACGGGGATCAAGACACCAGATGTCAGAAGGAGATGTCAGCCTTATTTTCATTCTTGCGACATTTACACGACAATTTATCCCTCGCAGCCCTGGATGTCTGTTAAAACGAGATGTTGGTGTTGGTGTCACCCCCCACCTAATCAAGGCGGGAGTGCCACTAGTACGCAATATTTCCGGGAACGGAATTGTCTGTTACACAATTGTCAGGGAAGCAAGTAAGAGGAAAAGGAGTTCCACTGGCGGGTTGTGCAAGAGAAGAAGCTGTTGGAGTAGAAGAGGCGGTTACATTTAACTGTTTCAACAGTGAAAGGGTGGGATCAAGATACCAAACTAGTAGCACGCTTAAATTCGTGCAGTCCAGTTATTTTTTATCTTTGCCTCATTTAGATGACATTTCATCCATCGCACCCTATATGTCTCTTAAAACGAGATGTCAGCATAATTTTCATTTTTGCCTCATTTAGACGACAATTCATCCATCACAACCCTGGAGGTCTGTTAAAACGAGATGTCAGTGTTATTTTGTTTTTTTAAGCATCCCTCCCCCAATCAAGGCGGGAGTGCCTAACTAATACGCAAGAGGCTACAGGGAGAGAAAGTAAGGAAAAATATTTGGTAGACGGGTTTTAAGGACAAAAATAAAAAGAAGACCGGAGGAGGAGGAGGAGGAGGAGAAAAAGAATAACGAAAATCCAGGCATCAGAAGATGTCGATTGATATTTTATTTGAATTTTTGAATATCATAGTTATCAGGCAAGCAACTAAGAGGAAGAGAGTTCCACTGTCGGGAAGTGCGAGAGAAGAAGCTGTTGGAGTAGTAGAGGCGGTTACATTTAACCATTGCGACAGTGAAAGGGGTGGGACCGAGATGCCAACCTAGTAGGACGCTTAAATTTATACATTTGGGGCACCAGTAAAAGTAGATCGTCAGAGCAGTTACCATGAAAATTACTTGTAGAAAAGACAGTGGGAAGCCACATCATGTCTGCGAGAAAGTTACTGGAGTCGTGATGCCAATTAGTAATGAAGAGCTTTAAAATTTTGAGTAATTAATGTAAGATTTAACTAAGACAGTAGTTCTCGCTGATAATGATTTTACTATAGATATTTCATAGGAAACTTGAAATAAAGAACTTATCAGCGAGAAGGACTAATTTTACTTTAAAGAATATGATAATGATATTGTGGAATAACACAGTATTTCCACCTACATTTGACGCGCGCGCGCGGATTGCACCCCTTCCTCTCACGTTCAGCTAGACATAGCAGTAAACAGCCTCTTTTGGCTGACGTGAGGAAGGTTGCATACTAGCTACTCCTGATATCTGTCTAGGACGGAGTTTGAATTTTTCCGCGCGTTTCTTGACGCCACAGACGAACAGCGTTTTCAACTCAGTTGCTTCCCGATTTTCAAGCTAGCAGGACAACTCATTTATTCCGTGCCCCTAACCCATACACGGACCGGAATATCTTAAATAACAAAAACTTCAACATGTCGACATTATATTTTTCCAAGACTCATTCTCGTCTTGATGCAAACAGCAAAAAAAGGAAAAAGACAAAACCAAACTTCATAGATACTTGGTTGTTCATTAATGTGAGAGATCAATGGATTAAAATTAAATCCCGCTAAGATTATTAAGAAGTATTATGAATACATTCAAAAACAGGTATAGTGGTTAGTGGTTAGAAATTGATGCAACATTTACGTGTTGAAATACGGATATATTTAGTATCTGTCTATATTTCTGAGATGAGGTGTGACGTAAACTATTTACATTATTCGGACTATGGTCCTCATCTTTTTCGCCATATTTATTACAACGTTTCGGTCGTTGTACACTCCGACCTTCTTCAGGTGGTTGGAATGTCGAACTGAATACTTTATTTCGCTCATTGTGGTAAACTGTTCTAGTTCCACGAGCCATGTTTAATGCATGTCAGTTATCTCCTGTTAATTCCCCTCTCCAAGTTCTCCACTGCCTTAACCGGGTATTGAACTCACACTCTTTGGGTCCTGTCACTGGATCTAACCAACGCCTTTATACAATGTGCCATGTGTCCTCAAGGTTTATAATACACAGAAAATCATACACAGATGTCCTCAAGGATACATGGCACAGTAGATAAAGGTTAGAACCAGTGACAGGACCCAAAGAGTGTGAGTTCAATACCCGGTTAAGGCAGTAGAGAACTTTCAGAGGGAAATTAACAGCAGATAACTGATAGCTGACATCCATTAAACATGGCACGTGGAACTAGAACAGTCTACCCCAGTGAGCAAAATGAAGGGTTCAGTTCGACATTCCAACCTGAAAAAGGCCGGAGCGTACAACGGCCGAAACTTTGTAATAAATATGGCAGGAGGACAATAGTCCGAATAATGTAAATAGCGGATATATTTAGTTTACTATAGAAATCCATTGAAATATTTGAAACAGGGGGAATCTCAGGGGTCAAGAAAAAAAATAGAAATATGTCAGGTGTTTAAAATTTTATCTTAATTTAATCCGACTCAAAGAAGTCGCTGAATATTCTCAATGTAAATATAGTGCAAATTAAGTCAGATATATTCCATGTGTGATACACGCTTAGGCGATCATGTATCTTTCGATACATGACTGATGAGGCAGATTTTTTCCCACAGTAGGTCGCCATTTCTTTCTGCGGTAGACCCGTTACCATCCAAGGCAATAGAACCTGGTCTGTACAGCTATTTACCCAGAGCTGTGGAGAGAAGAACAGGATTTCTACCTTTCCCAAGTGTATTAGCACGTCGGTCAGTTAGTTATATTCCATGTGTGATACACACTTAGTCGATCATGTATCTTTCGATACATGACTGTCGAGGCAGATATTTCCCGCGATAGAATGCTATTTCTTTCGGCCGTAGACCAGTTGCCATTCAAGGCTATAGGACCGATCTGTCTTTCTATAGGCAACCCGTCTACTGCAGAAACAAATGTCAACTTACTACGGAAAAAAAATCTGCATCGTCAGTCATGTATCAAAAGATACATGATCGCCTAAGCGTGTATCACACATAGAAAATAAGTGACTGATGCGTTTTCTGGCAAGTTTTGAACCTGCGATCCCCTAGAGGAAACCCTACTTTTGACCTCTCGGTCACAACGTATCTACGGCCAACGCAAAGTACGTTTAGATCCTATGACACACACTCTCTTCTCTCTCTCTCTCTCTCTGTCTCTGTCTCTCTCTCTCTCTCTCTATCTATCTATCTATCTCACACACACACACAAACACACACGCTCGGTGTGTGTGCGTGTGCTTATAGGATATTTGATGAAAAGCCTGAAACTCAACGCACAGTTCTGTCTACGCGTCAAGAAAACTAGACTAGTATAAAATAATACGGTTGAAATAAATCATTAAAAGCCAATCAAAATTCGTGTATCATTTTTTTTCGTGTGGGTGTGGCGTTTTATTTGCATCTAATCATTAATTCCTGCCCAAACATTTTTAGTAGACACTTCTCCTTGACTCGCAGACAGACCTAAGTGTTTTGTTTGGAGACTTTCTTTCCAGGCAATTCTCCATATTTGAAGAGCACTAGAGTATTTCCTCAAAAAAGATTATTGTGTCCCGAATTCTTCTTTAGTACTTTTAATTTAATTTTTTTGTTTTTTCAAAGTTTACAATGATTGTCTATCATTAGTTTCTTTGAAAAAAGAAATTAAATCAACTAACAAAGAAAAAAATGGAGGATAAAAACTGACGAAAAGTTGCTTCGTTATCGGCAAGAACTTAAGAAATCTCGAATTTTTATTTTATTTCTGCTACTAAAACCAATCGACAAATTGATGTCTGCGAAAAAAAAAACAATCGAATCTCCATTTTTTTCTTATTTTTTTATATTTCGTCTAAAATCTCTTCTAATTGTATTAATTTCTTTATTGTCAAAAGATTAACTTCGAAGAGATTCGGAAAGATCTGCTCGTTTGTAAAACAGGTCTTAGAATTTCTTTATTTTAACTGACCTCGAACAAAGAAACGCGTATGAAATCGCAATTATCTCAGCCACGAACCGTGACACTGTCTCCGTAAAGTGTTATGGAATAATTTGTTAATTTTTAACTTGATATTTTCGTTATAAGCAAAACCAAAATACTTTGTTTCCTCGTAGGAAATTTTCGCGATGAAATAGTGCAACTGACTTTGGAAAGTAATTCGAATTCCAATCGGGTTGGTTACATTAGTTTTTTCTTTTCATTTTCTCCTCCCTTACTATGGGTTAAATAGCAGAACTTGCATCAGGTAAAATAATTGTTATTCTCAAAAAAATTTTTTTAATAATATATTCACTCACAAAAAAAAATTAATTCTATTTACATTATTCGGACTATTCTCCTCATCTTTGTCACCATATTTATTACAATGTTTCGGTCGTTGTACACTTTATTTCGCTCAATATGGTAGACTGTTCTAGTTATACGTGCCACATTTAATGGATGTCAATTATCAATAACCTCCTGTTTATCCCGTTCCCCAAGTTCTCCACTGCCTTAACCCGATATTGAACTCACACACTTAGGGTCCTGTCACTAGATCTAACCAACGTCATTATCCACTGTGCCATGTATCCTTGAGGACATCCGTGTATGAATTTCTGGGTCTCCTAAACCTAATGTCTTCAGCAACCATTTTTACCAGTGCTCATATTACAATATTTTGGTGTTATCATCGCATGTTTTACCGGAGCTCATATTGAAATGAGTGTGATTTCAATACCCGGTTAAGGCAGTGGAGAACTTTCAGAGGGTAATTAACAGGGGATAACTGATAACTGACATCCATTAAACATGGCACGTGGAACTAGAACAGTCTACCCCAGTGAGCGAAATAAAGGGTTTAGTTCGACATTCCAACCACCTGAAGAAGGCCGGAGCGTATAACGGCCGAAACGTTGTAATAAATATGGCGACAATTAATCAACTGGAGATAACTGATAACGGACATCCATTAAATATGGAAATGCATAAGACCACCGACGTGATGAAGGAACATGCCACCTTGTTGGGATGTTAAGAGAGTGTAACAGTTAGCTTTGCTAAAATTAGAATCTGCGAACCGATTTCAGATTCCGGCCTTGTCCATTGCGCTCACTTTCGTTCTGCCGCCTCATCACATCTGTCTCAATCTATGGCCTTTAGCCGTAGCCAATAAGCAATATAGTCCTGAACCTATATAGCGTTAAAAAAAAAACACGAAGAAAATGAAAACGCGATGAAGACTGACCTCACTTCTGGATTTAAACTTTCAGACCTGACTAGCGCTTTACCGGTGCTAGAGAAAAATGTCGTAATTCCCAGCCGCTAGTTAATCAGTGGTAGAGAAAAATGCCTTAATGCTCAGCTACCGTGGGTAACCACTTGTAACTATTTTTATATCTACCCTGAAAAATTACCAATTATTTACGGATTCTGACTCAGGAGTTCAAGCGTTAAAACTGGTCAGGAACGCAAGGGTCAGAGGGTGAAGTATTTTGAGCTTTTAAATTGGTAATCTTTTCTCAATGAACCCAGAAAAAATATAACAAATCTTAGTTCAATCCAGCACAAGGCTTGGAATAAGTGCACCCGGTGTGGACCAAAATCTCAGAAATAATAGCCGGCAAGTTTAGTTGCCTGACCAGTGTGTTAGGGCGCGTATATGTTGATTACGCCAAACACTATTCTTGACAGGAGATCGATTAAAAAAAAATTTTAACAGAAAATCACCAGAAAATATTTTTAAAATCATTGTAGGGATGCGAAATTTAATTGTCTCCCTTTGGTTACAAGAGGCTCACCTGACCAACGGTAAGTTCCAGTTGATCGTTAGCACGCATAGAGACCAAATATGTCTGCCCACAACAGTTGTTATGTAACCCGATGATTAGTCAGAGATGTTTGCCCACGGCAGTTAAGAGATGAAAAATCGAAACCAAGCAATCACGCCGAGTAACATCGAAAGCACTTCCGGCCTGGACATTCGTCTACTGGTACGAATATTCGAGAGATGTTATTGTCATAGGTCCTATAACTATAACTACAGAGTGAACTCTTCCTAACGCTATGTATACTACGTCTCTCAAGAGAGAGGGTCGAATCGAGTCGAGCTTCTCGGCTTGACGGTCGAACTCCCTGCCTCAGAGCAGAGAGGAACCCGGACGAGGGTCCACCGAAGGGCGATCAAGGCAAGCCACCTAGGTGGGGGACACCGGCTGTGGCCTAGACCTGGAAAGGGATGGGCTCTACCAGGTTAAGACGGCGGAATGACACCACACTAAGAAACCATTCTCGGAGACCCAGGCTACGGGCAGATAACCCTGACAGATGGAGGAGAAAGGGGGACAGCTCAGGAAGTCGGTGTCCCAACCATTCCTTCCGGAGTTAAGGGCGGAAGAAGAAGAAGAAGAAGAAGAAGAAGAAGAAGAAGAAGGGGAAGAAGAAGAAGAAGAAGAAGGGGGAGAAGAAGAAGAAGAAAAAGAAGAAGAAGAAGAAGGGGGAGAAGAAGAAGAAGAAGGGGGAGAAGAAGAAGGGGAGAAGAAGAAGAAGAAGAAGGGGGAGAAGAAGAAGAAGCATGTTTGTTCCTGAATTGGTTAATATTTATTATTTGTATTTTATGATGAATGCTTCTAGTATTTGTAGTCGTTTTTACATGTTATGTGATATAGTAATTTGTATTTGAAGAAATGATGATGATGATGATGATGAAGATCCCAGATATAATAATGCCTTCAATGGTGGAGTCTAAACACTTTTTCATTCTTTCTTTTTTCTTTTTTTTTTTTTTTTTTAAGCATTTCACCCCAAGCGAAGCAAGTGATTAAGAGTAAAGAAGGGTGTTTGAGAAAAGGATAACTAGAAGGACAGGGATCCAAATCGAGGCATCAGAAGATGTCGATTGACATTACATTTGAATATTTGAAGATTATAGCTATCAGGGAAGTAACTAAGAGGTAGGTAGTCCCACTGTCGGGAAGTGCGAGATAAGAAGCGGTTGGAGTAGAAGGGGCGGTCACATAACTGTTTCGACAGTGAAAAGGTGGGACCGAGATGTCAACCTAGTAGAACTGCTTAAATTAATGCAGTTGGGACACCAGTGACAATAGCTCGTCAGGGCAGTTGCCATGAAAATATTTGTAGAAAAGACAGAGGGAAGCCACATCACGGCTGTGAGAAAGTGACTGGAGTCGAGATGCCAAGTCAGGACCTATTACATTGGGTATCCATCTTTGGATTTTGCCAAGAGCCTCGAGATGAACAGCAGGGGCACCAGACCATATATGGCAACAGTATTCAAAGCAAGGAGGAACGGTATATTTGTAGAACCAACTTTCCTTGGGCTAGATTAAACTAATTGATTCAGTGTCGTTGTACCTTCTCATGGCAGTGGAAAACGTGAGACAAAGAGGGTACAGAGAGACAATCTCCTGAAGTTGATCATTAGCCATGCTGATAGGAGGTTGGCAGATTTCTTTACGGTGGGTAAATGAGAGCACTTTTGTTTTGAAGGCACTAAAGTTTACAAGCCATTTCCTGCTTCAGTCAACTACAGATTAGGGGTCTTTTTCGGGAATGACGGCCAGGTTAACTGGAAATATTCTTTCTTGACTGGCGCTTTCATTATCTTGATGCCATAATTTTCTTCTTCCTAAATTGCTGTTGTTATAATCTTCCAGCATAATCCAAATAATTTTGGGCGCTTAGAAAATTTGCTAGATTCTCAGATTCTGTAAGACCGAAATTGACGTTTCTTTTCTTTATTCGCGACCTTGTTTCATTAGACTTGACGCAGGCTAATCGAAAGACAATATTGAAGACGAAATGGCAATTTTGCTTCCAGCGACTTCCGACACTGTCCCCAGGGAATTAATTATCCAGCTGAAAGTCTGTTGACATGACTTTTCAGATGAGACGTGATTGGTAAAGAAAACATGACGTCTCTTCTATTGAATCTCAAGAGCGTATTGCAACAAGGCGAGCACATGAAAGAGAGAAAATGTAGATGGGAAAGAAAGAAAGAAAGAAAGAAAGAAAGAAAGAAAGAAAGGAAGGAAGGAAGAAAGAAAGAAAGATTAAAGTAAGAAAGATACAAGGAAAAAAGATTAAAGAAAGAAAGAATAAAGAAAGAAAGATGCAAGGATTGAAGAAAGAAAGAAAGAAAGAAAGAAAGAATGAATGAATGAATGAATAAATGAATGAAAGAAAGATGAAAGTAAGAAAGAAAGTAGGATTAAAAAAAGAAAAAAGTAAGAAAGAAGGATTAAAGAGAGGAAGAAAGATTAAAGGAAAAATAAGAAAAAAGAAAGATAGAAGAAAGAAAGAAAGATACAAGGATTAAAGACTAAAAGAAAGAAAGAAAGAAAGATTAAAGAAAGAAAGACAAGGATTAACGAAATAAAGAAAGATTAAAGAAAGAAAGAAAGAAAGAAAGAAAGATACAAGGATTAAAGACTAAAAGAAAGAGAAAGACAAGGATTAACGAAAGAAAGAAAGATTAAAGAAAAAAGAAACAAAGAAAGAAGGATTAAAGAAATATAAAAGAAAGAAAGATTAAGAAAGAAATAAAGAAAGAAGGATTAAAGAAAGAAAGAAAGAATAGACTAATTAGAGAAAGAAAAAGAAAGATAAAAGAAAGAAAGAAAGAAAGAAAGAAAGTGTACATATTTGCTAATCCTAGCCGTGTTTGTCATAATCAAACCAGGAAACAACGAACAATGATGTTTTAAGCATTATCAATGGCTTGTAAGATATGCAAGGTAACCATAATAATACAAGAATTCCCGTATTTTTGTGAAAGCGTGAAGCTTTCGGTCATTATCGAATTTACTACATTTTTTTTTTTACTGTTGTTCACCGAAATAAAGGCCTAAAGTCACTCAAGGTAGAGAGTTACCGATTAAGGTTGTTGATAACGGTTAATCCTAGGCAAAAAGATAATCGAAGGACCAGGTCACCAAACCTGCTATCCTCAACCCAATAGGGAAGGTCAATTTTGGAAGCGTGATATTGCACAAAAATTTGTAAGTTTGAATTTCAAATGATAAATAACGACATTTTTTTTCCAAACCGTTTCTGTCTTTTAAGGAAATTAGTTTGATGATTAAATTTAGGTTCAAAATCGTAGTGTTGCAATTTCATTCCAGTGATCAGCGAAAGCTTTATAGCACAGCCTTATAACATTTATAATATATTGAAGCTTTACAAATTTTATATGGTCAAGATGCACGGAACAGGCACATTATTACTAAATCCTTTTAACATCAAGACCTTCATTAATTCAAATGTAGATTACGCTGAACAATTTAGCTATATTATGATGTAATAAGTACGACAGTGCAGTAGTTTTAGTGTGATTCTTATGAACCAATGAAAATGTAAAATATTTTGTCTAATAATTTGTGCCCAGCAGTATTATTTTCTATTATACACTTTTATCTTTTTATTATTATTATTAATTATATGTTGTAGCATACCTACGGACGATAATGAGCATGTCCCCATTCACATAAATGCAGTAGTAAATACTGTATGTTGGTCTGCAGTTGGAAATTCGTCTCCAGGTCTGATGGTCAAACTCTCTGACCCAGGGCAGAAAGGATCACCAGACGAGGCTATGTCGAAGGGCAGAATCTCGTCTCGAGAAACAGCTACCCGAGCCGATTTTATTCGAGGTCTATGGGAAAGTATTGGCCAAAGCCACGGGCTCGGATACCCCATATTCAATTCAGCCTTGTGCCACATCGGACCGAGTGGGGAGGTTGGTTGATATCCTGCAGTTAATGATTCGTCTCCAACTATCCTGGTCAAACTCTCTGTCTCCGGGCAGAGAGGGTCCTTAGACGAGGCCCTGTCAAAGGGCAGAGTCTCGTCTCGAGAAACAGCTACCCGACCCCGTTTTATACGGGGTCTATGGGAAAGTTTTGGCCAAACCCATGGGCTCGGATACTCCACATTAAATTCAGCCTTGTGTCACATCTGACCAAGTGGGGCGATTGGTACATATCCTCAGTCGGAGATTCGTCTCAAGCTGTGCTGGTCAAACTGTCTGCCTCCGGGCAGAGAGGATCCCCAGACGAGGCTATGTCGAAGGGCAGAGTCTTGTCTCGGGAAACTGCCACTCGACCCCGTTTTATACAGTGTCTACGGGGAATATTTGGCCAAGCCTACAGGCTCAGATGCCCCATATTAAATTCAGCCTTGTGCCACATCTGACTGCGTGGGGCGGTTGGTAGATATCCAGCAGTTGGATATTCATTGTGGAATTCAATTGCAGTTGTCTACTTCTTCTACGCGTCGCCTGCAAATCTTATATGTGTTGTTCTTGTTCTAAGTATTATCGATCATTATCCACATTTGTTGATTATTCTATTCAGTAACCTTCCCTAAGTTACAAAATTATGATCTGACAAATTATGTAAAAAATTCTATTTACTGAATAACCGTTTTTGTAAACTTTTATCATATTTTTATACAGTTTTTACTTATTGAATACGTAAAAATTTCTTGTGATAATTCATAATCAGAATTCTAGTTTTATATATATTTTCCATTCAATGTATATCATAAAAAAGACATCAAATTTATTAGGATTTATTCTTGAAATAGTACAATTTTCAAGTCAGTTTGTAAGCAAAAACCTGTTTGAATTACGTATTTCTGTACATTTTAAAGACATTTTTAGAAACTTAACGTTCAAAAGTTGGTAAAAGCTATTAATTTAATTTTAGCGTCAGTAAATAGCACATTAAGCAGCAACTTTCACGCTAAGTGCAATGTTGATCTCTATCTATAAAAGGCAGGATGTGTGTGTGTGTGTGTGTGTGCGTGTGTGTGTGTGTGTGTGTGTAACGAATGCACGGCCGCAATTTTCGACGGATTTGCACCAAAATTTACATACACATGCTCCAATTTAGCGGGAAGTACAAGGCCGACTTTGCGTTTCCCAACTCCCATCGATAGTGGAAATAATCGATTTTTTCATGCTTCTACGGCAGTTTTCATGTAGTTTGCGGCCATTTTGTACTGGCCAGAGTGAGAGCTTACAGCTGGCTGCCGCGAATAGGCAAGAAGATTCTATTGGGTAGCGTGAGAGCCAACAGCTGACTGACACGAATATTAACTAGCATGCTAATATGTAAAAAAAATCGATAGCTGCATTCGTCACAAGTGGGAAAAATTTAAATCTGCATGGCACTTTACTCCAATTGGCTCATTCGCTTGCTAAAACTCAACGTTGATTCTGATTCCGCAGAAAAAGTATTTGTTGTTAACATTCTTTTTTCATTCGGTTTTCCAGTTACAAGTCCTTTTTTAAAGCTGATCGTTTTGTGTTCATTTTGTTTAGTTCTTTTTTCGTAACAGATTTAATGTTTAGTATAGAGCTTAGAAAAAAAATTCGCAGTGTGAGATAGGGAAGAAGTAAGGCATATAGCAACATCAGAATGGCAAAGGGCACTCCTTTAAAGGCAAGGAAGGGCAAAAATATTTTAAGTCAAGTGATAGCGATTGCTGTATGAGTTCTACGATTTTTGAATCAAGCCCGGGCAACGCCGGGTCATGCTGCTAGTTTTCTAATAAATGTTAAAAATCAACTTACCATATTAACCAATGCTGTCCCGTCTTTAAAACATTTGACATCTAGCCACAAATATGTTAGAAACAGTGAGTATAAAACACGATTACTTACAAACAATCGTCAACTAATCTAGGTCCGTATATATTACCCCACAGTGTGGATCCCCTTAATAAAGATGATTTCACTTAACATAAAGTCATATATTTTGGCAAGCAGTGCGTACTGGTTAACGAGCTAGTATGGATGTTATGAAACAAATACTGAGAAATAATTTCAGTTTTTAAGGTATTTCATATTTGCGTCCATATGCTAAAAACTAGACGTATAGTACTGGTTAAGGAGCTAGTGTAGTTTTAATTAAACAACAACCGAGTAATAATGTCGATCATTGAGGTATCCCAAATTTGCGTTCATATGCTGACACCTAGACGTATAGTACTGGTTAACGAGCTCATGTAGTTGTAATTAAGCAACAACAATAATTTTGATCATCGACGTGTCCCATATTTGCGGTCATATGCTGACACCTAGACGTATAGTACTGGTTAACGAGCTAGTTTAGGTGTAATTAACAACAACAATAATTTCGATCGTTGAGGTGTCCCATATTTGCGGTCATATGCTGACACCTAGTCGTATAGTACTGGTTAACGAGCTCGTGTAATTAAGCAACAACAATAATTTCGATCATCGAGGTGTCGCATATTTGCGGTCATATGCTGAAACCTAGAAGTATAGTACTGGCTAACGAGCTAGTCTGGCTGCCATTTACAACTACTGAGTAATAGTTTCGATCCTCAAGGTATCCCCTATTTGTGGCTATATGCTAACACTTAGACGTAAAGTACTGGTTAACGAGCTTATCTGGTTGTCATTTACATCTACTGAGTAATGATTTCCATCTTTGAGGTGTCGCATATTTCCGGCCATATGACAAATTAGTCTTGGACTAAATTCCCACTGGAAAACCATTCGTGATCTAGGACTTGTTACCATTAATATAGAGAAATAAGTTGTCACTGGGTTTTCCATACTTATGGACCTATTTTAAGTAGGTTACTTTTTTTTTTAACAAATACTCTAGCAAGGAAGAATAGCTACCGAGCTAGTGTGGGTAATCATTGCCAGGGAGGACTGAGTTCGATCCTAACTCGATATTTCATACTTCCGACTATAGGCCACAGCATGGTGTAGTGGTTAAAGAGCTTTTTTGTGATATTCACAGGGCACAGATCGAATTCAGGAGAAACAGAGGAATGCATTGCATAAGCTAGCTAGCGTGATTGTAGAAATCGATGGCGACACAGGGCTCAGGAAAGATATCACAAAGATGAAATCTATTAAGAGCTACAAAAGTCTTGAAAATGTGGAGAGCCATGATCTCCTACGTCCAGAAGGGAAAAGTTACACAGAATATAAATAGCCACCTAGCTAGCTAACTAATGCTGAACGACTAGCCAATCAGACGGACGCGAAAGTAAGGACATTTTTCTGGATTTTATTGCTGAGAGATACAACCTTGTTTTTTTTTTGTTTGTTTCAGTCATGTCACAACTTAGCATCAGATTCTCTTTTTCGTTATCCCAATTAATATCAAATGAATATGAAAACAAAAATTACTTTACAATATTAATTAACTTAAGGAGATAGCCGTCATCGATGGAAAAGTTTTTATTACGAATATCGTGAAACAGATTTTTCATTTCGACACCTGATAAATTTCAACAATCCTTTACTTAAAACTTTTTAATATTGTATTTGCCAAATTTGACATTTTAAAATTTAAATTATATTAAATCTATAGCCTAGGGTTTAAGTGTAGTAAGAAAAATTTTCCAAGACACAAATGTATCTTTCGACTGCAAAATGCCAAGAAATGTTTCAAGTTTAGCAGATAAAGGAACGTTACTAGAGTAAATATATACACATGAATATAAAAGCAGAATATATATATATATATATATATATATATATATATATATACACATATATATATATTGTGTGTATTTAGGGAGCATTTTTTCATTCATACATGTTTCATTAAATAATATAGACAAGTGTTGTCTATTTATTTTATGTAAATTCTTTTCATAACGTCTGAAAAGATTAATAACATTATCATTAAACGAAGAAAGAAAATCACAATATTGATCCATATTTTTTAATTCAATCTAATCTTTTGTCTTACATAAGCCATTATCAAAGATGTCAATTACTGTACAACATATTAAGCAATATACGGACAAGACAGTGATGATAGTATGTTTCTGTGTACATGGATGATTTCCTAGCAACGATAAACCCGTGCATATAAGACGCTAGAAGCGAAAATCGCACCGCAGCTCATGACGTCACACATGATCATGGGAGTGTGAATTCTAGAAGTATCAAGTATAGGAAGCCGTTGGTATAAACCAACGGCTTCTGACACCAATTATAGATATTTAAGGATATCTGTAGATATTCCATACTTGAATTTCCATAGAATAAATAGACAACACTTGTCTATATTATTTAATGAAACATGCATGAATATATATATATATATATATATATATATATATATATATATATATATATATATATATATATATTTATAATCGACTCTCCCGTCGAGATTCGACGTATGAGGGTCAAGCAGATCAGTTTCCAGGAAACCGACAGCCCGACCCCGCCACATGAGATTCGATTATAGTGGTTCATTGGTCACGTGGTATGATTTTAGCTATCGCCTATAAATATGCGTTTCTCTTTGCCTCGTTAGCCTTACTTTCCCTGATGATCCGTTTAGGTGAAACCTAGGTAGGTTTGTCTGGCTCACTAGGTTTATCTAGGTGTGCTCTACGGTTGTATTGAGCTCTTTTGTTAGTTGTTTACTCGTATCGGGGTTTTTTTCTTTGGGCTTCAGACCTGTATCTGTGCGATTTTTTTGTCGGCAGAAGTTCATGTTTGTAGCTCTTACCTTTTTTTAAAAACCTTTTTTTCCCTCGAGATTGATTTGATTATTGGCAAATCAAAAATTCGAGTGTTTTTCGAAACGCGTCTAGTTATCTATAATTATATATATATATATATATATATATATATATATATATATATATATATATATATAGATATATATATAATATGAATAGACATAGATAGATAGATAGATATATAGATAGATAGATAGATAGATAGATATGAACAGACTGAGATAGATATGTATTGGTACATAAATATACGAATATAAATATTAATATATAAATATAAATCTTCTTAAATACATATCTATATAATACTAAAGGTCTGTGATTGCGTGCGTACTTATATGGTACGTCCGTCCGTCCAGTGCATAATGATTCATGATTTATTTATACAGTAAGTATTTTATATTTTGTATAAAACATACAGAACAATATATCCCGCTTATATATTTTTTAAATGTTGTTTGTAGTGTAATTATTTATATTGAGCTTTCTTTCAACAAACAATAATTTAATTTTTTTTTAAATATTTTTAAGTTAATCTAATATAAAAACATATTCTAACTGAATAAGATTTGAAATCCGAGTTGTTTATACAGTAAGTATTTTTATTTTAACTTTCATCAAACAATTTTTAATTAAAATATTTTTAAGTTAAAAAAACAGATACAAAGAGATCCCTTTTATTTCAAGGAAGTTGTTCTGTAAAACATTTTATTTATATTTCAGCTTTCCTTAAGTAAAAAATATTTTAAATATTTTTAAAAATATCACGCATCTCAAATAATTGACTGGCTGACGTGCTAATACCCTTGGGAAAGGTACGAATTCTCTTCATCTACCTCCTGCTGTGGATAAATAGCAGGACAGATCTTGGTCTATAGACTTGGATGGCAACTGTTCTACCTCTGAAAGAAATGGCGGCCTACTGCGGGAAAATATCTGCTTCGTCAGTCATGTATCAAAAGATAAATGATCGCCTAAACGTGTATCACGCATGGCACATAACTAACTGACTGACGTGCTAATAAACTTGGGAAACGTATGAATCCTGTTCTTCCCCCTTCAGCTATGGTTAAATAGCAGGATATACCGGTGTCTATAGCCTTGCATGGCAAAATTCTACTTTATGAAATAAATGACAACCTAGTGCGGGGGGTTTTGATCTGTAATTCAGTCATGTATCGAAAGATACATGATCGCCTAAAAACATTATCATGCATGGCACATAACTAACTGACTGACGTGCTAATATCCTTGGGAAAGGTATGAATCCTCTTCATCTACCCTCCAGCTATGGTTAAATAGCAGGAGAGATCGGGGTCTATAGCCTTGCATGGCAACTGGTCTACCGCTGAAAGATATGTCAACCTAGTTCGGGGGGGGTGAGGAATCTGCCTCGTCAGTCATGTATTGAAAGATACATGATCGCTTAAACGTGTATCACGCATGGCTCATAACTGAATGACTGTAGATATTTTAATAGTAAAACGGCAAAACTTTGTCTTTGATATAATAGCACTCTTAAATAGATGTAGTCGAAGCTCCGAGTAGGACATCACATCAGAACAATTGCCATGAAAAATATTTGTAAAAAAGGACAGAGTTGAAGCCCAGTAATGACAGTGAGGAAGCGGCCGATATCGAGATGCCAATTTTGTTATTATTATTATTATTATTATTATTTTCTTTGATTTCTGGCGTGTACACATTTCTTTCCGGGTCCCGCCCAAGGACCTAAGGTTAGAAATGGCATCATGATAAATTATTTTGAAAAAAAAAAAAAACGAAATAGATAAAGCCATTCGTAAAGCGTTTTAGTACTTTCAGAACAATTTTTGTATCTCCTTGAGGCATGGACTTCCAGGAATCTCTTCAATTAGTCTAGCTTTTTATCTTTTTTTTCTAAAGTCCGTGGGCTCCAACTACAAACAGGGATTGTTGATGTTCCCATATGCCACATTTTCGAGATTTCTATTTCAAGGTCCTTGTATTTTGACAGCTTTTTGAATATCTTCAAATATTTTTGCAGTCATTATATTACTGCAATATAAAAATATGAAAAACTTTTTTTTGTTTGTTGTCTTTATTAAAAATATCTGGCCGGTTGGCCTTGATTTTTCTGTCATTTTGTGTGTAGTCCCATAAAATTTAAACAATCCTATTTCCGTGACCGGGTCTGGGGAAAAAGTTCATTCGATTTCTTTCAGTTTTCTTCCTGTAGAAGTTGCAAATTTTCCAATTCAGATATTGGCCCACTCTGTCATGTCGGATTTTATCCTCAGTGGGTGCTAAAATATCGTGCAACCTGATTATTATTATTATTATTATTATTATTATTATTATTAGCAAATATGATAACACCATCAAGTTTATGCCGGGCAAACGGACTATCGAGATCCGAGAAAACTGATATTTGACAATTTCAAACCGGGGAATGAATTTCAATTTCATTTCACCATCACATCTGGAAACAGATTCAGAATTTTTTTTCTTTTTCTTTTTACAAATTAAAGGAATAAATTTCTGCAAGATTCCGTCCGCCACATTGGGTTAAAAATTCATTTATCTGTTTTTATTTTATTTTATTTTATTTCATTTTTATTTTATTAGCAGATTTCAGCAACAAGGTACGGCTTAATTCGGTAATTAGATTTGATTACAAATCAATCTTTTTTTAACTTTCTTTTTTTTTTTTAAATGAATATTGATTGGTAATTATTTTTAACAAAGTAAACGGCTTACTGTTCTGAACTGGATGACAATAATCGTATTTTAAAAGAAAAAAAAATTAACGAAGACTTGTTGGTTTCTTTTAGAAAAATTAATTTATTAATAGCAGCAAACTGTAAAACTTCCGGTGTAATTCTAACCAACGATTTATTTAAAAAATACAAGCAAACAAGAAAGATTAATTATTTATTTTAAAATTTCATTATAAAATAAATAAATCGTTATACCGGACTGTGAATGAGCTAAACGCTATCTTAATTGATGAAGTCTTAAGGCACACTTAAGTAAATCTGCATCATTTCAACAGGGAGTATTGAAAAAAATACCCTAATTCCCTATGTATAATACGCCTTCATCCATAATACGCATCCCTAAAATTCTACCGAAAGTATGGGAAAATGCTTCTACTGATGCATCATACGCACCCCTTGTTTGGTAATCAAACCCTATAAATTGTCAATTTCCAATTCTATTACGGCCAGCGTTTCTTAATCTTATTTAAAGAAAAATGGTTTTAAACGTAGAATGATATTATTCAAATTTATTTTTATATTTCTTATTTTATTTTACGGCAATTTTTTAAAGATATTTTGTTGCTGTGCATAATACGCACACCTGATTTTGTTTATCATATTTTTTTAGAAAAAAATGCGTATTATACATGGGCAATTACGATACATATTTATTTTATCCCTTAAAGAATTTTATGGACCTTCTTCTCGTCCTTTTTAAAGATTTTTGTTGCTGTGCATAATACGCACCCTTGATTTTGCTTATCATGACTTTTTTAGAAAAAGTGCGTATTATACATGTGCAATTACGGTACATATTTATTTTATCACTTAAAGAATTTTATGGACCTTTTCCCCGTTCTTTTTCTTCATGTGGATCAGTCAGTTACTCCGGTCGGATGACACCGACTATCAGTAACGATATGCTTGGCTGAAAACTCGTTTCTCTTTGTCTATCATGGGCCTCCTCATCTTCGTTTTCCTTGTTGCTATTAATAAGTTTTCTCTTTTTGTTATTTCTCCTAAACCCTGTTCCACCATCCATTTACTCAAGCTCATCAAATAAGTTACGCATTTGCTTTCATCTGTCCCTCTTTTTCTCAATCTGTCCTGTGAGTATCAGATTTTCCAAGCCCTCCTTCCTCCTTACGTGCACCAGAAAATTTCCACTGCATCTACCTGATGTTAAATATACGATTTCTTTTGTTCCCAGTTTTTGTTTTCCATATATTCGATCTATATTATCCGCAGCATCTTTCTATAAAACCATGTTTCTCTTGTTTCAAGTCTCTTCTTCATCTTTGAGGAAATTGTTCAGCATTCATTGCCATATAGTAAGAGGTAATGTTATTAAAATTTGTTGATAAGAGGACGGAAAGTGAGACGCCGAAATCAGAAGACGCTATGGGATAGCAAAAGATGCCCTCCCAAAACTAAGCAAAATATTAAGAAACAGGAAAATGTCGCCAGAAAACAATATTTAACAGCTGCAAAAGGACGAGCCCAAAGTGCGAACGGCAAAACGGTCGTGCCAAAATAAAACACGTGCGGAAATTTAAATAGCTGGCAAAAAAAATTAACAGAGGACGGAAAGAGCGGCAAGGCGTATGGGCACCCCGAGGCGATATGATGGTTAGCAAGCTTGTTTCACTAGAACATTTACAACTGAGTCGTGAGTTCGATCTTCACTAGGTGCCCCATACTTTCGGCATTGTGCCACATCTAAGCTACGCGTGGAAAATCACTGTCCGAAGACGTATTAGAATAGAGAAAGATGACTTCCAAATGCTAAGCAGAGTATGAGGCAAGAGAAAAAAATTCGCTAGAGCCCAAAAAAAGATTACTAAAATACTATGTGATATCTGTCCTCCTGTATGTCAGAAGAAAAAGAAACAGACAAAGAAGAAGAAGAAGAAGAAGAAGAAGAAGGAACAGAAGAAAAAAAAAGAAACAGAAGTAGAAGAAGAAGAAGGAGAAGAAGAAAAATGAAACAGAAGAAAAAAGAAAAGAAAAAAAAGAAGAAGAAGAAGAAGAAAAAGAAAAAAAAAATTTTAAAAGAAGAAGAAGAAAAAGAACGGAAAAAAGAAGAAGAAGAAAGAAAATAAGAAAAAGAAGAAAGAAAAGAAAAAAAAAAAGCAGAAGAAAAACAGAAGATCAAAATAAGAAAAAGAAACAGAGGAAAAAGAAACCGAAGAAAAAAGAAACCGAAGAAAAAAGAAACAGAAGGAGAAACATAAAAAGAACAGAAGGAAAAGGAAGAAGTATAAACAGAAGAAGAAAAGCAGAAGAACGAACGAACATAAGAAGAAGGAAAAGGAGGGGAAGAAGCAGAAGAAACAGAAGAGAAGAAGAAGAAGAAGAAACAGAAGAAGAAGAAAAGAAGAAGAAGAAGAAGAAGAAACAAAGAAGAAGAAAGAACAGAAGAAGATGAAGAAGAAAACAGAAGAAGAAGAAGAAGAAGAAGAAGAAAAGAAGAAGAAGAAAAAGAAGAAGAAGAAGAAGAAGAAACAGAAGAAGAAAAGAAGAAGAAACAGAAGAAGAAGAAGAAGAAGAAGAAACAGAAGAAGAAGAAGAAGAAGAAAGAAAAGAAGAAGAAGAAAAAAAGAAAAACAAAAGAAGAAAAGAAGAAGAAAAGAAGAAACAAAAAAAAAAAAATGGTTAAGAAGAAGAAGAAAAAAAAAAAAGAAAAAGGGACAAGAAGAAACAAGAAGATGACAAAGAAGAAGTAGGAGAAGAAGAAACAGAAAATGAAGAAGAAAAAGAAGAAGAAGAAGAAGAAGAAGAAGATTCAAAAGAAGAAGAGGAAACATGGACAAAACCTGCAGTAAAGCGATAGTTTTGTACCTAGGTCAAGATAACATGACTGAGCTCATCCCTGTTGAAGTTTCGAATATTTCTTCTTTGACACTTGTTTTTACCTCAAGGCAATAGATCCGGGTCAGTCCTGTCATTAACCCATAGCTGTGGAAGCTATAGATGGATTTATACATTTACCAACAGTCAACGTAACGTACCCGGCACATCAATTTATCTTACAGATTCTCTAAGCACTGCACCACCAGCACAACCAACCAGACAGAAGTATATGCCTGAGCATCTGTCTGTGAAAGGGATTGTTTAGCCGTTCAGGCAGACGTGTGGGTTTGGAAGCTTGTAGCCAATGGTTCTATGTGTGCTGTCACAACGACTCTAAATGTGTTTCATGGTCCGTTTTTAAATCCGTGATTGGAAGTAGTTACGATAATCCTTATTAGGTATATTATTGAGAAAAGCTTTAACAGAAATACAACGAGTGGTCCTGACAAAATAGTTTTAGCAATTACCATCGGTTCCTTCCAACAAATAGAGGAATGAATTCATTTTTAGACAGTTAAGAGGCGGGTGAGACAATGATGTGTATTCTTCCCAGATTTATTTAACCTATATTCACTGTGTTTCTCAACCTTTTTACACTTGAGTACCCTTTAAAATAAATTACATGTCTCAAGGTAGCCCTGCGCAAAAAACAAAATTATATACCATATCTTTTTAAATTTATTTTCATCGTAGTTCCCGTGGTAAATATCATAGTATATATTTTTGAATAACTGGTTTAAGGAAAAATTAATACATCTTTCTCAATTTTTTTTTTTTTTTTTTTGGTAATGCTAAATAAAATTCATACTGTTCGTTTATAAAACTTCATCAGGGAGTTTTCATTCGCACAAAAATAATTCTAAACTTTACTGACAATGTTGACATGTCATAAGGTAAATCAAGTAACACCTGTTCTCGCGGAAACCTTGAGGACCTTTTGCAAGACCTTATGGTTCCGGGGAACCCCGGTTGAGAAACGCTAATCTACAGCAACGCTATCCTAAGGGATCTGGAAACCCTACAAGGATTTATTAAAGGTGAACGTAATCATAATATAAGATACGTCGTTGATGTTTTTTTTTGCTTTTTTTTATCGACTAAGAAAGAAAGCAACCTGGCCTCCTCGACAAAGTAGCAGAAAAAAAAAGAACTATCAACTTCGAGAAGACAGAAAATATATGATCATTAGCAAGAGAAAAAGCACAAAATGCAAGTTACAAATACTTCCATGGTAACTGTTCTTATGTACATTCCTCTATTGTCGATATTCACTAAACTCACCACGAGGTCAGATGGGACACAAGGCCGAATTTAATGTGGAGTGAACAGAGTCCGTAGACTTGGGCAAAAAATTCCCCGTAGACAAGGGATGGGGTAGCTGTCTACAATCCCCAGACGAGACTCTACCCTTCGACATAGCCTCGTCTGCGTTCCTCTCTGCCAGGAAATAGAAAGTTTGACAAGCATCGTGACAGCTAGACTTTATGAATTTAAGCGCAGTACGAGATTAGTAGCGAGCTGTCATCATTTTAAAGTTGAAATGGATAGATATAACCGTAAGTTCTATGCTAACGGTTTCTTCTCTCTCACAGTATTAGATCCACGGCCTTATAGATTGGCGGCAAGGGCTCATCATTTTAAAGTTGAAATGTTTAGATATAACCGTGAGTTCTATGCTAACAGTTTCTTCTATTGCACTTCTCACTTGTGGAACTCGCTTCTTCTTTCCCAGTTAAATTTTAAAAAAATTTAAAAGGAAAGTCTCTCGTTATTTTCTGACTTTTTAATTTCTGTTCTTTTTATTGTTCTCTCTCCCTCTTTTTTTTACCTCATATTCTCTTGTACTCAGCAACACCTTACGTCTTGATGACTTTATTGCCTTGCTTGGGGTGAAATGATTAAAAAAAAAAAAGGTTCCTATTTTGGATTTGTGACAATTTGAACTGCTAGGAAAACTCGGTCTAGTTGGAAAATTATTCAAAATTATTCTAGAATTTAGACTGGGAGCAAATCGCCTGTATCCGGATATCTCGTCTGCAGTCACTTTCTCACAGACGCGCCGTCGTCTCTCTCTGTCTGTTTTACAAATACTTTCATGGCAATTGCTCCGAGGAGCTGCATTCGCTGGTTCCCAGACGTCAAGAGTTCAAGCGCCCTACGAGGCTGGCATCCCGCTCTCACGTTTTCAGTGTCGAAACTCCTAAATGTAGCCGTCTCTTCTACTCTAATAGCTTCATGTCTTGCACCTCTCGCCTGTGGAACTCTCTTCCCTATTCCTGTTTCCCTGAGAGCTATAATCTCCAGCTATTCAAATGTAATGTCAATCGACATCTCCAGTTGCCTTGATCTATCCACTACCCTTCTCTTCATCCTTTCTTCTATCACTCCTATCTGATCTTGCTCCAAATTTTATGTAACCCCTTGCGTCCTAATGGCATCTCGCCTTGTTTGGGATGAAACGCTTAAAAGAAAAAATGAATTAAGCAGCTGTACAAGAACAAAAAGGGCTGGGAGACAAGGATGTGTCTTCTCCCCAGATTTATTTAACATCTACAACGACGCTATCCCAAGGAAACTGGAGATCTACCAGGATTTACTATCAGTGAGCGTAATCTTAACAATATAAGATAAGCAAATATACGCGGGGTTGATGGCAGATTCGGAAAGGCAACCGGAGCACGTTCCAAATACGGTGGTAGAAAAACGCTTGAAAAAAGTGGCTAAACATCAACTGCAAGAAGACAGAATGGCCATCAGCAAAAGAGAAATACCAGGCTACGAGTTAGAAAATGAAGATATTGGACTAGCAAAAGAGGCGTTCTAAAAGCTAAGCAAGGGGCTGAAAAACTGAAAAATTGTGCTAGAAACAAACAAAAAAAAAGATGGTGGATTACTGTGTATGATCCATCCGTTTATATGGCAGTGAATGCTGAACAATCTATCTATGAGGAGAAACGTGGAGGCAGCAAAAATGTTGTTACACAGACAGAAGTGATTGGAAACGCGTAGT
>CAHIKZ030001969.1:62500-70000 GCA_903632075.3 Acanthosepion pharaonis | reverse complement strand
TATATAAAAGGAAAATGGAAATATTTGGGACCAGAAAAATTCTTTATATTCAATTTTCTCTTATATCCGGTTTTGTTCTATTTTATATATATTAAAAAAATCTCTAATTTGGGCCCAGACAAAATCTATCTTATATCCGGGTTTCTCTTATTCCTTTTCTTATTTTGTTACGCTTTAAAATAAATAAAAATATATATATATATTAATCGCTATATATATATAAAACTATTAATTTCGTTTACGCTAATTAAAATTTCTCTTATATAACAACTATCTTAAATCTGGCCTTGGTCTATTTTATTTAAGCTAACACAGGGGGCTCTTTTTGGGTCTTCATCACAAAAATCTCTCTAGACGCATAGGCAACAATAAACTTATAACTCAAAATTGATCGCAGCATTTAAGTATTGCATTAATATTTAAGCTTACATTTTAAAAGTTCAACGAAAATTCTTTTATTTTATTTTTTATTTTTTAAAGCATTATATCCAAAGGTTTGGTCCATTTTATATACATTTGCAGAAGATTTGGGCGAGCTAATTTGAGACCAGAAAAATCTCGAGGATATACGGGTTTCTCTTATAACCGGAGATGTTCTATTTTATTATATTTGAACAGTTGGAGGCTCTAATTTCAGGGAAAAAAGTAATTGAAAATCTCTCTTCCATCCAAGAGGTGGGAGTTTCTTCTATATCCGAATTTTCTTATAATTTGATGAACAAAGTATAATATAAAAGAATATATTATATATAAGTTATAAAAATAGTACAAAAATGCGTTTATGATGAAATCTACTCTTATATACTTCAATGTCCTTTTTATATATCTATATTTGCTCTATTTTGATATAACAGTTTTCACCCATAAATCTAGCATACCTTCCCACTATATATATATATATATATATATATATTATCTCTTATATATATATATTTGGTCGCTATTTTAAAAATTGCATTAATAGTTAAGCTCACCTTCTAAAACTGCTCTAATTTTCGGTCCAGAAAAAAACAATTTTATGCACGTAGGTTTCTCTTCTATCAAAAATTATTTTCTCTTTACACTCTTCGTAATTAATTTTGATCATTCACAATTTACGTTACTTATAAAAATTGTTATTTATCCAAAAATATCATTGCAAAAAATAAATGAAATCGATTTCACAATCGCAGAGTAATAATAAAAGAAGTTGAAAAACGGAAAATACGATTTTGAGAACCTGCAATTAATTTAAACATATGCCATTTAGGAACATGATTTATAAAAAACTCATTGTTTTTAACATAGCGCTGTTGATGGCTTTCATCCGAAAACTTTGCAAAATTTAATTTCTGGTCCGGATACAACCCGGAATCTTTTAAATTATTCGTCGCATCGGCCTGGTTCCAAAATTTAATGCCATGTTGGGCTCTTTTTGCGGAAAAAAAGGAAAATGGAAATTCCCAAAAAGATAAGAAAAATTTCCTGAAGTTTAAATCATTCGCTGACATATTAAAATTTTTTTCATGCAATAATTAAAAAAAAAAAAAAATTATATTATTTTTTTTTTTGGTTTGATTTTTTATTTGAATTCACTGTTGCCTGTTTAGACCGCCGAATTAACTCTTCCGAAAAAATAACACGCATTCTTAATCGCTCTATATAACTAAAACTATTACAACGGATTTGGTATTGAATCGAGCCGAATTTAAAAATGTCTGCCTAACAACTAACGCGGAAGCTCCGCCTTCTTCGTTCATGGCATTTAAGCCCGACCCCCTTTATACGAGTTTCCACGGGCTTTTTTTGGCCGAGCTTCATCACGTTAAACCCGGCCTTGTGCCACATGTAAAGTGGTAGGGGCTAGATGCCGAATCAATCAATGATAGCAGTCACGAAACCAGTCAAAATTGATCGCAGCATTTTGTATTATTTCTTGTAATATATTCATTGTTATTTCTATTTAAGTTTTCGTGTTTTCTTCCAGTTCAACGATACCATTCAGGAATTTTTATTTTTTTTTTAATATTTTACGCCAAAACAGCAATTTTATTAAAGAAAAAAGATCTCGGGGAAAAACGAAGATTTGGATGCAGCAATAGGATGATATCAAATGGACATGAAGGGACGTCAGAAAGTCTGTCAAGGTGTATGGAGATGTCCTGGTTGACATTACATTTGAACAGTTGGATTTATAGCTCTCAGGAAACAGGAATAGACCGAAGAGAGTTCCTACAGGCGAACAATTTCAGGTATTCTTCTCCACACAATTAATTTAACGCAACGATTTGATGTACGTATCCCCAGTGCTCCAGACTTTGCGTACAAAGAATTATTTTTATTTCAAAATAACGGTATGAAAATTGTACAAAATGCTCTGTTTAAATGATGAAACATTATATTGAATCAATTTTCAATGTCCTAGCAAATTGATTCATATATCTATATAAGACAATTTTCTTGATAATCTATTTTACAGTTTATAACCACCATAAATCCAACATACCTATTAAATTTGATATATATATATATATATTTATATATATAAAATATATATATAATAAGTCTTATCACTGCATTTAAGTCTTGCGTAAATAGTTAAGCTCACCTTCTAAAACTTTAACTATAATTTTTCTGATGAGTTTTTTAAAAACAATTTGATGCACGTAGGTTTACTGTCCGTACAAACAATTATTTTCTCTTTCAAGGTCCCATTATTTTAATTTGATCATTCAAAGTTTATTTCAACCATAAAAAATTGTTATCGTCCAAAAAATATCATTGCAAAAAATAACGTAAAAATTCGCAGAAAAAAATCGCATGAATAATAATTAAAAGGAAGTTTTAATACGGAAAATTATTATTTGAGAACAGTATTTTTTTTTCCAATTTAAACATATAATCCATTGCGGAGTTTTTTATTGTCTTCCCTTTAACTGTTTTTATCATAGTAAGAAAAGATGGCGGAATCCGAAAACTTTGCAAAATTTTGATTTTATAATCTGGTCTTAGTGATTTTACAACCTGATGTGAAATGATTTTAAAAATTATTCGTTATTAATTATTCCTGGTTTTAAAATGGTATGCCTTGTTGGTTTTATTGTCTTTGATGAAAAAGATTAAAAATAGTGTGACACTCTGGAAAATCCATTTAGATAATATTCACGTTGCAAAATAAATTTTTTATGATCCGTTGTTTAAATTTTATTGTTCAGCCTATGTGAAATTTAAAAATTTTTTTTCTGAAAAATCATTGCAATAAATAAAAATAAAAATTCTTTATATAATCCGTTTTTCTTTTTGGTTTTTGAAGTTTAATGGAAATGTTAAAAATAGTAAGAAATTATCTGAAAAATCATTGAATGAACTCTTCCTCGAAAAATAATTGATTTTATAATCCTTGCTCTTAGAGGTTTTACAGTATTGCCTGATGTAAATGATTAAAAATAGTACTGGAAAAATTTGGTAATGAATCGACTCGCCGAATTTTGATTTTATAATCCGGCTTCTTAGTGGTTTTCTGCCTCTGTGCAATGATTAAAAATAGTAAAAATTATCTGAAAAATCATTGAATCTCGTTCGCAAAAGATTGATTTTATAACCCGTCCCGTTTTACGGGTTTTCACGGTGCATTGATTGATTAAAAATTGGCCGAAATTATCTGGAAAAAAAAAAAAACCCCACGTTCAACTCGGCAAAAATTAATTGATTTTATAATCCCTCTTGGTAGTGGGCTTATTGTCTTGCCTGAATCGAAAATGATTAAAAATATTAAACCAGTCTGGAAAAATCATTGTTACCCTTTTCACTTCTTGTTAATTTCTTTTATAATCCGTTCGTTTAGTATTTTTACTGTTGTCTTTCCTGTTGTTCTTAAAAATAGTAACCTTTGGACCATTGTTAATACAATATTCACTCGCAAAAAATTAATTGATTTTTTAATCCTGCGTCTTAATTTTTTATTTAAAAAAATAAACAAAAAAAATTTTTATAAGAAAATTATCTGGAAAAACGCCTGATAATTGTATTCACCAACCCAATGCATTTTATAATGGCCATGAAGGTTTATTGACTGATGTCAAATGAAAAATAGTAAGTCTGGAAAAAGAGACATATTCACTATATACTGCAACCTGAATGTGTCTGGTATTAATGGTTTTATTGTTTTTGCCGGATAAGAACTCCCCAAAAATAGAGACAAATTATTGGAAAAATCAGGAGAACAATTTCACAGTACAAATTAATTTTTTACAATCCGGTTCATCCTTTTTTTTAACGATCTTGTCAACTCCCATTAAAAATAGTGCTCCAGACTATGCGCGCCCAAATTCATTGTATTCATTATTCGCAAATAACGGTTTTAAATCCGTTGCGTCTTAGTCCCCGCAGCTCTGTGTTAAATATGACAAAATAGTAAAAAGATTATAAAAATGAATCAATTAATCGGCCTGCTGCTATAAATTGAATTGATTCACTGTGTCTTAGTGGTTTTTTTTTCTCGCCTGAATCTAATTTACAAATTTATAAGTCCAAAATTCGTCCAACTTTCACTCGAAAATTAATTGATTTTATTTGATCTGGTTAGTGGTTTTATTGTCTTCTTTATGAAATTATTAAAAATAGTAAGAAGAATCTGCAAAATTTATTGGTCTTGACCTGGCAAAACGGCTGATTTTATAATCTCACTGGCGTCTTAAGTGGTTTTATTGTCTTGGGACTTTTCTAGAAATGATTTTAAATAGTTAAATTTTCTGAAAAATTTCTTCAATTGTTAATAGAGTTTACTGAAAAAATTTCCGTTGCGTCTTAGTGGTTTTATTGGCCTGATGTGAAATGGTCCCAGTATTTTAAAAATTGAAATGTCTATTCATGTAAAAATTAAATTTTAAATCCGTTTCTTCTATCGTTTTATTCTTGCCTGATGGAATTTTAAAAAATCCGAACTTCTCGTTATCTCTCAAAATCATTGTTTTGATATTTCGCAAAAAATTGATTTTATAATCAATTCGTCTTAGTGTTTTATTTTCTGTCTTTTTAATTCCTGTTCATTATTGTTGTCTCGTCTTAACGGTGTTTTTATTTTCCATATTCTCTAACACTCAGTAATCCGTTGCGTCTTAGTGGTTTTATTGTCTTGCCTGATGTGAAATGATTAAAAAATAGTAAGAAATTATCTGGAAAAATCATTGTTAATACAATATTCACTCGCAAAAATTAATTGATTTTATAATCCGTTGCGTCTTAGTGGTTTTATTGTCTTGCCTGATGTGAAATGATTAAAAAATAGTAAGAAATTATCTGGAAAAATCATTGTTAATACAATATTCACTCGCAAAAATTAATTGATTTTATAATCCGTTGCGTCTTAGTGGTTTTATTGTCTTGCCTGATGTGAAATGATTAAAAAATATTAAGAAATTATCTGGAAAAATCATTGTTAATACAATATTCAATCGCAAAAATTAATTGATTTTATAATCCGTTGCGTCTTAGTGGTTTTATTGTTATGCCTGAGGTGAAATGATTAAAAAATAGTAAGAAATTATCTGGAAAAACCATTGTTAATACAATATTCACTCGCAAAAATTAATTGATTTTATAATCCAAAATGTGTTTTGGGTTTAAATGGCCAACAAAATTTTATAAACCGTAACAAATTAAAAAAAAAAAAAATAACATTATTTGGATCTACTGTCCGTTTGGATCTTGTTTGCCAAGTCAAGTCAGGACCCACTGAATTGCAAAACAATCCCTTCTTCCGACCAGGAAAACAACCATGACATTGAGGTAGGTCTTCGTTAAATTTAAATTAATGTCAAACTAACAACCATAATTTCAAGATTTCCCGATAAAACCAATATTAACAGAACGACTTCACCTTTGTATATATGTCCATATTCTTTATATCATTTTAAAATTCTATGTCACTTCGGGACGTAAGCGATCATGATTCTCCACAGCTTTTTTCTTCTGTGATCTGACGGTCAGATAACGCTGAAAGCACCAGTTCTCGTTCGGTCAACGAAGTTAAGCAATGTCAAGTCCGATCAGTGATTAGATGGGGAAGAAGGGATGCTTGGAAACACCGGGTAATCCGAAATAGGATTAAGGAATATTAAGGAAAAAAAAAAGCAGGCGCAAGGACTTGAAATATAATTTCAAGAAAGCAAAGAAGTTGTTTCGAATTCCGAGCTCTTGTATAATGTCATCAAAAGTTAAAACAAGTTTTTCTATGGTATGAACAGAATGAGAAAGTTGCGAATATAATATGCCTTTTGGGCTTCTATGACAAGAAAATGACCTGCACTTTGCAAGCCGCCGTCGATTGCGAACTCTCAATCCCAGGCACGTTCTTAACTTAGCCTGCAGCTTGAAAAGGAACCAGAAGAAGACAACGAACGAACAACAACAACAAAAAGGGGTCACCGACAAACATGACCTCGCAAGATACGAGTCATTCCATTCGTCAATCATATGGAAATGTTTCCCTGAGACAATTGGGATCGATTTCTCCAATCAAGAACTGCCAGAACACTTTTGCTTTTGCATTCTTCCAACGAAAATTATTTCACTCTCAATTCTATTCATCTTTTTTCCCGCCAACTGTCTTTCTAATCGGCTTTTTCTGCATTCCTCTTGCTTTCGCCATTGCTTCGCTTTTCTATCTTGGCGTTAATATCGTCGTCCTTTCGCTCTTTTTCTTCCCGTTTTTCTTCTCCTTTCTCTCTCTCTCTCTATTCCCCGCTTCTCTCTTCGCCCTTATTTGTCTCTCTTTCTCTCACCGTCTTCTGTATTTTATCTAATTGTCCGTTAGGTACTTACGCTACTGACTAGCCTGTTGTCTTGGTCGCTCGGCATGTCGTCTTAACACATCTCTGTTACAAACTGATTCATATGTCGCTGCTTGCAGTTCATAATACATGTGAAATTGACAGTTATATAACATTCAAGCTCTAAAGAGAAGCAAACGTATATTTGTAACAAACTGCCTGCATAAGGGTAGAAAATGAATCCAGTAAGTACACAAACACAGAAAGGGGCGTGAGACAAGGGTGTGTCGTCTCACCGGACTTATTCGACCTCTACAGAAAGGCTATCGTAAGGGAGCTGGGGGCCTTATCAGGTTTTATTATCTGTGCAAGCAATCTATAAAAAAAAAGGCAGATAACACAGTGTTGATAACAGATACAGAAAGTAAGCTTGTAGAAATGTCAGACAAGGTTAATAAAGAAAAGCAATAATAAAGGACTCAGTGTCAAAATGTATGATTTTCAGCAAAAGAATAAATCCAACATGGAAACTACGAACTGGAAGAGACAGTATCCAAAAAAATTCAGAAGTTTGGCTTAAATTGACACTTGAAGTGCGAAAAAAAACTTTTGACTAAATCTCGTATATATTTTTCGTGGGTTGACTTTCCCATCGTTTATTTCACAGGGGATTCGAGAATTGTGGCTGTTGAGTCCTCGGAACGCCTTTCAGCTGAATTATCGAACAGTATATTATGTTATTTGTATTTAG
>CAHIKZ030001969.1:42500-60000 GCA_903632075.3 Acanthosepion pharaonis | reverse complement strand
GGAGTAGGACAACTCTGAATTCAAAACCTGCGGAGGGTTGTTTGGGGACCTTGTGGCACGTAGTGCACCAGGTCTCTGTATTCAGTCCTTCAAAAAAGTATGGTTTGTTCTGCACAAAGACTTCACCACTATAATCAAATCATATGAGCTGGTGTGTGTGTTGTCGGCTCCTAGGAACTGAGCAGCTTGACCCTCATGCGTCGAATACAACAGAAGAGTCCACTATATATATACATATATATATATTTGTGGGTGTCGTGTTCTATTTTACGCACTCCCTCTTTTATTTTTTCTAATCAAATTCTTTAAAATCAATGATTTACCTATTTCCTCGTCACACCCCAATCCAATCCCGTCGCAATCAGAAGTTCCCTGCCTATTTTCTCTTCAACAAATCTGCTGCCTGCATCTTTGCCCTTGGAGCCGAACGCCTTAATTCGACCCCTATTCAAGACGGACTTCGTTTCCATTAAATACGGTCTGATCTCCTCGGCTTCTCAAATTGATATATCCCTAAACCAATGGAATTTATGCGCAGCAAATTAGATTTTCTCCCACCTGTGATATTTCGCAAGCCACTCGCGGTCAATGGCAAGTTAAAATCAGACGGCAAAATGCTTTTGTCAATGGCCGCTTTCTGTCCGACCGCCTCCGGCATAAATCTGACACATCAGTTGGTGGCAAACAAGCCTGATATGTTGTGACGTATCATTACGCCGGGGTTCGTACCCGCGTTAATACCCACTGTTCTTAACACCCAGGGAATCACAAAAATCATCGATCAGCAAGTAATAAACGCATCATTTCAAGCCGTCAGTCGTTGCAGAAGATTGGAATGATTTTTAAATCAATCATTATTTGAAAATTGACGTCGATTGTGTCCGGAGGTTAGATTAAAAATAAATTTCGTTAACTTATAAGTCTCCTGAAATAACACTCTGTGTCATGTCTGAATAGCTAATGTCAGGATACAAATATCGGCTAAAATATAGTGGTTTACACAATATCTTACATGCAATAAAGTATACATGTATATACTAGCAATGATGCCTCACGTCGGGTAGGCCAAGTTGCTTTCTTTGCGCGGCTGCGATACGCAAGTTTTTCTTTGAGAAATTTTCTCCTACCGAAAAATGGTATTTGAGAAATTGTTCCAGTTAAAACAGTTCTATCGCTTTAACATTTTTAGATTTTTTTAGTTCATATACGCAACATTTACTATTAAAATTAAATATTTATTACTTACATTTTTTACAAATCTGATAAAAAAAATCGCTTTCTATGTTTCATGTAGTTTTTTTACTTCAGCTTATATTCAGTATCTGTCTATATTTCTGAGATGAGGCATTATCTACACTATTTACATTATTCGGACTATTGTCCTCATCCTTGTCGCTATATTTATTACAAAATTTCGGCCTTTCAGTATCTGTCTATATTTCTCAGATGAGGTATTATGTACACTATTTACATTATTCGGACTATTGTTCTCATCTTTGTCGCCATATTTATAACAACGTTTCGCCCCTTCAGTATCTGTCTATATTTCTGAGATGTGGTATTATGTACACTATTTATATTATTCGAACTATTGTCCTCATCTTTGTCGCCATATTTATTACAACGTTTTGGCCCTTCAGTATCTGTCTATATTTCTGAGATGAGGTATTATGTACATTATTTAGATTATTCGAACTATTGTCCTCATCTTTGTCGCCATATTTATTACAACGTTTCGGTCTTTCAGTATCTGTCTATATTTCTTAGATGAGGTATTATATACACCATTTACATTATTCGAACTATTGTCCTCATCTTTGTCGACATATTTATTACAACGTTTCGGCCTTTCAGTATCTGTCTATATTTCTGAGATGAGGTATTATGTACATTATGTACATTATTCGGACTATTGTCCGCATCTTTGTCGGCCTATTTACCCGGTTAAGGTAGTGGAGAACTTTCAGAGGGAAATTAAAAGGAGATAACTGATAACTGACATCCATTAAACATGGCACGTGGAACTAGAACAGTCTACCCCAGTGAGTGAAATAAAGGGTTCAGTTCGACATTCCAACCACCTGAAGAAGGCCGGAGTGTACAACGGCCGAAACGTTGTGATAAATATGGCGACAAATGTATAGCTGTTTGTATTATTATTATTTTTTTAAAAGAATTGCTGATAATAATTTTTCCTTCAAAAATTATTGCTGGTAATAACTTTTTTTATTACAAAGTATTTCTGGTATTAAAACTTATTTTTACACAAGTTTGGGTGTTAACTATTTGCCTATAGCTGGGACCCTAACAGGTGCTACTACCCCGGGTCAGGGTGAATCTGGGAACACCAGCAATTAAGAGGCGGTTCCACGCTTCTCAAAATCTCCTGGTCAGAGACCTTGCTGCTGAACGTAGTTTATCATCTTACCCAGGACGCGGATGTAGTTTATCGTCTTTACCCTGGGTGACTTTCATTTTTGTTTGGGGTTCAGTATTTGTGCATGGCTAGGACCCTAACATGTTCTACCACCCCGGGTCAGAGTAGACCTGGAAACACCAGCAATTATGAGGTGGCACCACAAAACATTCTGATCAGAGGCCTTTCTGTCGGATGTAGTTTATCGTCATACCCAGGACGCGGGTGTAGTTTATCGTCATACCCAGAACAGGAAGGTTAGAGAGGGTGTAAAAATCTTGAATAAGTTGGAAATCATCCTGGAATGATATATGCATATTAGAACTTTATTTCAATCCTTCATGAGCTTCCAATATTTAGTTATGATTAATTAATGATGAACATGTCCTTTTCGTTTATGGTCGATTTGATCACAATTCTTCTGTTAAGATGGAGAGTAATTATACATTCTTTTATATTATATATTTTTACCCCATTGGCAGCTGAGACAACTGGTGTCATTGGCCCTCGTTCGATGACGTTTGCTGGATTGCCGTCTCGACTAAAGGAATAGCCACGCGACGGAGTGGCTCTTGCAGTGTGTCTCACTGGGGATTGTGCGAGGTAATGCTTTCACCATCATTGTGGCTGGCAGGGAATAGCAAAAAATGTTTTTGGTTTATAGATATTTTGTTCAAATAAATTCGTTATTAATTAAAAAAATATATTATACATTCTTGTTGCTCAAAGTAGAATCCAATATTGTTATAAAAACCTCGGAGAATTCCAGTAAGTTATCTTTAATCATTTCTAGGATACAACGATTGAATTTTTTAACAAATGGACAATTTTGTTTCTACACGATTTGAACCTTTTTTGTTATTTATATATATATATATATATATATATATATATATATATATATATATATATATATATATATATATATATAAATAAAACCAAGCTGTTAATACCATTCAGTAGCGTATGTATATTAAAAAATAGAAATAATATTTTTAAAAAGACGCCGACTTTCTTTTCCAATTTTAATGAAAAATATACAAACTAATAAATAGTCTTTTTCAAAATCAAGAAAATATGAACTTTATTTTTTTTTCTCTAATATCTGTAGCTTTAAGTGGAAAAGCGATAGATAGAGTTATTTTCCTTGCACAGACGACATGTTATAATGCTTTTGTTATGGCAATAACAGACAAGTGTATAATGCGAAAAGGCTTACCAGGATCGATATACACCTGATGAAGTCTGATGGGTACAACAACTGAAACGTTGTGATAACGAAAAAAAAAAAATGGTGAAGATAATAGTCTGAATGTAAATTGTGTAAGCAAAGAAAGAATCATCCCTGGACAATTTCGACAAAAATATGCGATTAGAATAAATCGACTCTAAAAATGGTAAAATATATTTAAAGCTCACATGTATTATAATACAGTGTAACCCGGATGTAAGAGATTTGTCGGGACCGGAGAAGAAGTCTCTTATATCCGGGTTTCTCTTATATCCGGGTTTGGTCTATTTTGTTTAGGTAAGTATGGAAACACTTTGGGATCAGAGAAAATCTCTCTTATATCCGGGTTTCTCTTATATCCGGGTTTCTCTTATATCCGGGTTACACTGTAACAACAAACAATCAGTGTAACCCGGATATCAAAAAATATCGCTTACCGAGAAGAAGTCTCTTATATCCGGGTTTCTCTTATATCCGGGTTTGGTCTATTTTGTTTAGGTAAGTATGGAAACACTTTGGGATCAGAGAAAATTCTCTTTATATCCGGGTTTCTCTTATATCCGGGTTTCTCTTATATCCGGGTTACACTGTAACAACAAACAATCAGTGTAACCCGGATATAAGAGATTTGTCGGGACCGGAGAAGAAGTCTCTTATATCCGGGTTTCTCTTATATCCGGGTTTGGTCTATTTTGTTTAGGTAAGTATGGAAACACTTTGGGATCAGAGAAAATCTCTCTTATATCCGGGTTTCTCTTATATCCGGGTTTCTCTTATATCCGGGTTACACTGTAACAGTAAACGAATAACAAAACCGGTCGTTTATAACGTTCGCTTTCTAACTATGAAACCCTGTTTCGAATCTTACCATGGTCGATTTGTCGGGATGGCGACTTAATGTTATCGGTCTGGGGGAGGATATCCCAGCGTGCTTAAAAACCAAGACTTCCGAGTGAAATTTGGTAGACAGAACTATTGATGGCTGTCGATTGTTGTGCTAGAACGAAGTCAAAAGTCATCGTGGCCGAGGAGTTAAGCGTGCTGGCCTTGTTCAGACCGTTGATCACGCTAGATAACACGTTTCTCTCTCAGAACTAAGGTCTGCATAGTTGCAGTATAAACCACAGGTGGGCTCTGTAGGTGTTGAAAGAACAAAACAAAATGCGTTTGAGCAAGCGTCTGCAATAGGGATTGGCTACCCCCTCCCCCCTAGTGGGCGAGCATTCGCGAATACGATTGGCCAGCCATTGACGATAGCAAAATATACCGCAATTTTTGCTGACATAACGAGATGAGCATTAATTTAAGATTTTACTTGACATAAAGCGGGGAATCATTTTATTATTAGGCAATATACTGCCGACCCTTGAGTTTGAACATAAATCGCCGGTGGGCAAACACGGCCGATCCCATTATCAAATTAAGTAGACCATGTGACTATAGAGAAAACGCATATAAGTAGAAAGTAGCTAATGACAAACGATCGCCATTTCTACTCTCTCCTCTATTACTATACGGACCGCCATTCTCCATTCCCTTCACTAAACTATTCTCTATTCAGATCAATACGGTGGTTACTTTTCAAGCGAGTATAATCGAGCAAGTACTATTAGTGCGAGTGTTATTCGAAGGCGTCTGTCACCAGTATTGTTCAACGGCGTTACTATATTTGAATCTTCGATTACAAAGTCTCTACTACAACGAGTATTACAAAAGTGACAACGAGTATTCGTTGACATCCCAAAAGTGTCAGCAGAGTGTTCGTTGACATCACAAAAATCAGGAACACCAGACCAGAAATGGCAGCAATATTCAATGGAGGGGCAGATGGTAGATTTTCTCTACTCTATTCACTATACTATTTCTCTATTCGGATCACTATACGGTGATTACTATTTTTATGCGAGTATTATTAAAACTAAAACAATTAGTGCAAGTGATATTCGAAGAAAAGATACCAGTATTGTTCAACGGCGTTACTATAGTTGTATCAGTGATTACAAAGTCTCTACTATAACGAACATTACAAAAATGACAACTAGTATTCATTGACATTGCAAAAGTCGCAACGAGTGTTCATTGACATCCCAAAAAACTGATTCCTTTTGAAATGCTGCATAAATAGAAACGAAACAGCCAAATTTAAAATCAGAAAGAAAATCAGAAAGAGACATATAATAAGGAAAGAATGTTTTTTATCAACGATAGGAATTAATGAAAAAAGATACCAGGTAGAAACAGTCATATCGCCTACCTACCCAAAAATTGAATCACTGAACCCATTTACGACATCGCAGACATGTTGGAAATTTAGATGGGATAATATGGGATGTTGGAATTTTTAAATGATCGTTATTCCTTTGTCATTTTCCTTTTCAAACGGACATCACCAACACTATCATTTTATTACTTTTTGCCACCGCTATTCTCCATTCCCTTTTCTACACTATTCTCTATTCGGTTACTATTCGAGCGAGTATTATCAAACAAGTACTATTAGGCGACTGGCACCAGTATTGTTCAACGGCATTACTATAGTTGTATCTGCGATTACAAAGTCTCTACTACAAAGAGCATTACGAAAGTGACAACGAGTATTCGTTGAAATTACAAATGTAAGCCAAAAAATTCTTTCTTCTTAAAATCATAGGTAGAAACAGTTCTTTGCCTACCTTTACCCAGGAAAAATTGCACTGAACTTCGTAGAAACGTTTGAAATTTTGAAGGGGATCATAAACGGATGTTTTCATTCATTATACTTCAAAGTGAGTCAGTCATTCACTTTTTCCCGACTGCTCCCCGAACTCTCTTCCATTCAATATGACTGGAGGAACCCGAAAAGGCTCTTTTTCGAATTATTTTGTATCCTTCGGGGAGGTAGAACATTTCTGAACCCGTTTATAAAGGTTTCCATTCCCATATTTTTGGCCAATTCTCCTTGTTTTTTTTACGTTAAAAAAAAAAAGCATCACATGAAACCCTCGTGGGGGGAAACTCAATATCTACTGTTATTACTGTAAGTTGAACATTAAGGGTATTTTCCTCATCCTCACGGACAGCACCAACACTGTCACAATTTTATGGTAGAATTGCGAAGTGCTATAGATAAACATTTCAGCACTGGTCAATTATAACAGCAGAATGTTTCGTGTTTTTTTTTGTCTTTTTTTTTGTTTTTTTTCATCGTTTTACACCTTTTTAGATTTCCACTTTAAGATCATGTGCATCTTTAACATGCAGCCTATCATAAATGATAGTTATTTTCCACAACATTCTATATGTTCGTTTCCATGGGCTGTATTTTTTTTTTAAATGTTCACTCAACACATGACCAAAGAGACACTCAAGGGTACTGAATGAGGTCTGAATGCACGTAAGGGGATGAAGTTATGACTGTAACACATAAACTGTTGCATTGATTGATTCTGACGTGCTGAAACATTGTTCACTGCGCCAAATTAATACAATGTTGTATCTTCTCTCTCTTTCTCTCTTTTTTTCTCTCTCTCTCTATATATCTATCTCTCTCTATCTATCTATCTCTCTCTCGCCTTCTCTCGGTCGGTGATCACGAGTCGGCTTGAGTATAGAGATGAAAGAACTTCAGCAGAAAGAATTTTAACTTTTAAGCTGTTCTACGGTGTATTCATTTCTAACTATCCAGTGGGGTCGCTCTCTCTACACTGAGAAGCCGTTTCAGAGACGAAAGACCACGTCTAGATTGTTCGACGGTTAAGAAAATATATATACCTGATAAATATTTATATATATATCATTCCCATATCGTTAAGCCAATCAAAATCGACTTCCTTGTTTTGTCTTTTATCTGACCCTGAAGGTCAACCTATCTAAGTCCGAGCAGAGATATACTTCTTTTATAAAAAAAAATAACAGTCTACTAAATTATTAATTAACAAAACCGTCCTCTCAGTTGTATATCCCACAATGTAGCCAAACATTTCAACCTATATTTTGTTTAACTAGGATTTCTTATAGCAATGACGGAAGGCAAAAAGATGAATAAAACAGGTGATTAAATGGAAAAGATAAACATGCGTACACTGTATATATATATATAAAAATATATATTCAAGAAAAATGAGACGAATAACAATAATTTAAATATATAACATTGTCTATAATTTTATAAATCCACCTTATATATATAATATATATACATCCAGCCTATGTTAGACATTTTCATGACGGTCGACCTCGAGTATAGAATCCAGAGGTTGGCAGTGAATATTTCGGAGACAGTAGGAAAGCGTAGTTCAGGTTCGCAGTGGATATCGCAGCAAGGTAGCAGAGCGTAGTTCTTCCGTCTGTCCTGTTCGCCGGACAAGTTGCCTCTGGTCAGGTTGGTTTTCGAAACACAAAGATGGCCGCCTTTATACACGACGGATACAGTGTTGTGCGGCTTCTGATTGGTCAACCTTCTATTGGTAGACTATAAAGGGAAATAAGTCATTTGACTCGCTCACTATATATATATATATATACATATATACCTCAAAAACCGTAACAACCTATTTAACAACAGGTAAAGGGGCATCAATATTTCGATTGTTAAATGCGGGCTGGGCTGACTGGGCTGGGCTGGCTGGCTGGCTGGACTGGGCTTCAATTTATGATGAGGTTGCATCAGAGTTTCGGTCAACTAGGTTTAGACAATACTTTTTCAAGTTATTGTCTATATCCAAGACTGTCGTTCCGGTAGACGATTGTTATGGCAATTATTCAAACGGCCCCAGAAAGTTCCACTATATAACCGTGGAAGCCTGGCACCTCATTCAAACAAGCAACATGTCCATCATTTTCTGGTAGACGGTCGAGTTCGTGGGCAAAGGATCCTACATGAAATCTATTGATTGAACCATCTTTAGAGTAATATTTAATCATGTAAGTGAAAGTCTGTAATGGAGTAAATTAACGTAAATGGAATATACGAAAGTGGGGTAACAGGTTCATAGGTTGACTATGAAAAGTGATGTAGAGCTGTGAAATCTTGCATGCATTAATTTCAACTCTTCTTATTAACAACGGCATTATTTCTTTCCAGTTACGAGTGTTGGCTATAAATTCATATATAACTATAGGAAGATATATATATATAAATCTTGCATACATTAATTTCATCTCTTCTTCTTTATAGCGGCATTGTTTCTTTTCCGATATGAGGTTGGACTGAAAAGTTCATCCGCTGATTATTAAAGGCAGATGCTACAGCTGTGACATATTGCAGGCATTAATTTCAACCCTTCTTATTAATAACTGCATTCTTTCCAGATAAACTGACATCTGACTGGTTACAGAAAATATAACGCCAATTTCATCATTGGAACGGATTTCATGGAACGACTTGACTTTTAATGACTTCGTTGCTGTCAAACGACACCATTTTTAAAACCACCACTCTACATTCGTCTGTGCAATAAATATTGCTGCTGTATGTGGTTGGTTATTCTATATATATCGGGAGTCTTGACCAAATCAACCTCATCGTTTCTAACGTGTCATCTACAGTCATATTCGCACACCCGTAATTTAAATGCAGTACTGGATTGGAAACTTGGTATGATAGTATCATTGTTTACATAGATACAGGCAACCGTAAGTTCTATGCTTAGAGTTTCTTTTCACGCTCTTCCCGCTTGTGGGACTCTCTTATGGCTTCATACTTTTCTAGGAAATACGAACTTTAAATTTTCAAATGCAATGTCTACTTTTGTCTTTTTTTTCTCGTTTCTTTCCGCTTGGCAATATCAATGGCAGGGATTTAAGGAATAAAACTCGGAATTGGGATTCGGTGATCCGTCTTCCATTTTTTTTTCTATTCCTTTACCATTGGGAAGAGTATGAATCCACCTCTTCTCTCTCCAGCTATGTAGAATAACAATAATAAACAGCACTTACCGGTGTAAAGGTCCCAGCTAGCGTCCAGCTGGCAGACAAAAATAAAGCAGGTTGTAACTTAATACAAACCCTGCAAACTAACAGCTGAATCAAGCTGGTATTTATATAGAAATACCTCCACTCAGGTACCAGCAGCCAATCACAGCCCAAGCAATGGACTATCCCTCCTTTAGCACAATGAGATGCTCTATTTAACATAAATATTTCTTTTTTTTAAGGTTGTATTATTGTTCACTTAGCTTGCTCCACAACTAAGTTTTTTATCTCTACCACGTGATTTTTCTACAAGCTATGGGTTAATTATTAGGACTCGTATCAGAAAATCATTATTATCTCCCCCCACCCAAAAACCTACAACCTGAAAATGTTTCTTGCTTCAAGTAGCCTCCAACAGCTTGATAATAAGTATAAAAAAATCACTCAGTAACTGTTGAGGCGCACCCACCTTCTCATCAGAATGGACTGATCTCTCTACTACTAATAGGACAGTTCTATAGAATTCTGGGAAGATCAGGTGACCATCACACTTCCGTCGCTCTACCGGAAGATACAGTTGGACTTTATACTCTTTCTGATTGTTACTGACTAACCTGCGTTCGTTTGACTACTAATCTCTCTGTTGTAAATACCTCTTCAGATATACCAGTATTTTTTCCCTACGTATGTGTTTGTCTTTATTTCAATACACTCACGGGGAAACACTCAACATCTCAACAGTAACAATATGGGTTAATTAGTAAAAATTTCACCTTGTTTGAAAAATCATTATTCTTTCCAATTTACGAAATATTTCAGTCAAAACTCACCAATGGCTTTAAATAACCACAACAAACAACTCAGTTATGAGTAACCGTGGATACTGGATGGATATATATATATTTAATTATTTCAAACAGTAAAAAATATATAATGCCACTAAGATTATTATATATATAATATCACGATATAATTTATATGAGGGAAAAAAATATATTGGCTTGAAGATGGAACAGAGCTTACTTTAACTCAATTTAATTCAAATAATTATATTGAAGTTTTCGGCTCTTGTTTTGAAACATGAGACCTCTTATGTCATAAGTTGGAATCATTTTTTAAATAAATAATTATATTTATGCTCTACTTTTGTATCGAGCACTATTTTTTAAATAATAATAAAAAAAAAGAACTTTGGATTATTTACCTAACCAGTTCTTTCCTATTTTCTATATATTTTCACACACACACACACACACACACACATATATATATATATATATATATATATATATATATATATATATATATATATATATATATAATGAAAAATATATATATATTTTTTCCGATTTTGTGTCCGTTTATATATATATATATATATATATACATAAGTTTATGATTGGTGTATATACAATAAATTTTTAACCAACAATTACTATTCTTAAAAGAGTTCAAATACAGAGTAGAGGGAATATAATTATTTATTATAGAGAATGTATTTGCATATTGTTAACTGACGTTATATTCATATTTAACAATATGAGAATAATGTATTTTCTACTTCCTCCATTGCTAAGAACATTCTGTTTTTGTTATTATTAGTTAATTTTTTTAATTAAATTCATTTCGTTTTTTTTTTTAGAAAGTCCATATTGGACGAAACGCGTCAAACAATAACTACAGTTTTCCTATTGTTATTTATATTTATAAATATTGTCATTTTACAGGTTAACTCTGAAAAATTTTCATATATATATATATATATATATATATATATATATATATATATATATATATATAAATTGAAATAAACACAACTAAAACGATTGAAACGGTGTGAATATGACAATAAAATTACAGGAAAAAATCCGAACAATGTAAATAGTGTAAAGAGTCACAATACCTCATCTTCAACATATATACCTTTCCTGAAGAAGTTGGAGAGCACAACGGCTGAAACGTTGTGAACATGAAATTAAAGATGGAGACAACATTCCGAATAATGTAAATATTGTAACTGTCATGAAAGTATTTTTAAAAATATACAGAGAGAACGCATGTCACAGTGATAGATTGATTTTTGATTTTGTTTAGCGGCATATCAGCAACTCAATGGGTCATTAATTATGAAATCTAAATATTTTATACGTAAATTTATGATTTCAACTACAGATATTTTGTACATAATTTTATAATTTCAGAGTAAAGGTATGTTTTTTTTTAGATATATATTTTGTCGATCATAAAATATATTGTTGGTAATTTTACCATAAAAATGTATTGCATTCATTGTACTTATGCTATAAAAATGTACGGTCGGCTATTTTATTATAAAAATATATTGTTGATTTTTGTTTAGGAGTTCTGTATTTGGCCATAGCTGGGATCCTAACACGTGCTACCACCCCTGGTCCGGGTGGAGCAGTGGATACCCACAATTAAGAAATAGCTCTACGCTTGTCAAAACATCCATTCTCGCGGTCAGAGGCCTTGTTACCGGATGCAGTTTATCGTCATGCCCAGTACGAACGGCGATGGGAAATTGAAGACGAGATGCCAGGTAAGGACCGATAAAATTACATACCCTTCTTCGGATTTTTTTTCGGATATAGAGCAAAAGCATCAGAATAGATATGGAAACAATGTTCAATGGCCGGACGAATGGTAGATTTATAAAGATGCAATATGGATTCTGATGAGTAGAAATCTCTGGCACGATATAGACCAAACTTCTGGACAGCTTACCTGTCAGTTTATTCAAAATATTCACCCCGCTTCATGAGGCTGAGACCAAGAAGGCTCAATGAGTGGTTGTCCTGGAGGTTAGCATCAGCCATGCTGATCGAAGGTAGAAATGTTTTTCATATAATGATAAAAGAATAGTTGTTTCGTTTTGAAGGGACTTCTTGTCCCAGTTAACAACTGATAGGACATCGTTTACGAAAGCAGATGCCAGTTTTACTATCGGTCATACAAATAAAGACAGAAGTACATACCAACGAATCAACTAAATCTTAGGCTCTATGCCTCGTCGCGTAACTACCGTTATTCAGACAAAATAAACAGCAACACCTTATCAGCCAGCAGTTTATTTGGTATGTTTTTTTGGAGGTTTTTTGTTTATTTTTGGCACTTTCTTTAAAAGTCTGACGAAACGAAGATCATTCAAAATACTATTCTCTTGTGACAACCATATTTGCATCAAAATATCATTCAAATAATCAAACAATAATTTAAAAAAAATTAAATTTAATATCGATTTTTCATCTCTATTTTAAGATATCTCTTGACATTTATAAAGAATTGAAAGATACAAATGGCATGTCGTAATTCGAATCAAAAATTATAAAATGTTTAATTTTTTATCTGAATTTTCTTTAAACATAGTAATCAAGGACTCATTGACTTCATATTTATATTCATCGATTTATTATAATATCTTTTGAGGCCAATGAGAAGAAATTATTCATTCCTTCCATAAAGGTAATATAATGTCTTCATTTATGGATCAAACACACTGATTTATCAATTTGACCCGTTTAAAAATTCTATCCATAAAATATATATATATATAGATATACATAAAATAATTATTTATCTATCTCTATCAAAACTTGTTTGTTGCGAATGGTATCTATTTGTCTATCTTTATTATTATTAATGTTTTAAAAAATGCTACCCATTTTCAATTTTAAGGAATACTATGGTTTGCAAATAGTATGGGAAATTTAAATTAGTTCTGTATGAATATATTAAATGTTTGATATTTATTGCTACAATCAATCTGAGGATGAAATTTTAATATATCGTCCTGGTTTCTAAAAATTTGGAACAGATCATTGCTATTTTTTAATCTAAAACACCATTTTCTAGATCTGATCTATATATACAATATATCTTAACCCAATTCTGTCCTTCTAAAAAAAAGAAAATAGTTCGATCTTCAATAAAAAATTAAATTTAAAATTTCAGCTGCAAGGAAAATTGAATTAAAACGGATTTGTGAATTCAGAACAATTAAATTCCTGTTCAATTTCCTATGCCAAATCATTTTTATATACCTATATATTGTTCAATTTGATATATTTATAACCAATTTGATTTTACCAAAGACTTACAGGAAATTTCATCATTCATTTAAAATCATGCTTTTAATTTATTTCTCAAAATTAAATTTTTAGGATTTTTGATAACAAATCAAATAATTATTTTTATATATATATATATATATATATATATATATATATATATATATAGATAGATAGATATTAAGTTTTCAATGATAATTAGTTCCAATAATTGATCAATATTATATTCGCCCTGTTTAACATTCTAACTTTCCGTCCTGTAACAGAAAAAGTTTGTTCACATATTTGTTCAATTGTTAAGATTGTTAGATAGGGATTTTTTCAACGTTGTTTTCTTAGAAAAACAAAAAATATCTTAGTTGAATTCTCCATTTTAGATTTTTATAACATCATTGAACTCTATTTTGAAAATAAGAATGTATAATTAATCTCCAAACAGAAGTATCGTGAAGAAATCGATCATAAACAAAAAAAGTGATCATTTTCATCATTAATTATCTCATAGCCAAGGAATGGTTCTTCATAATCAATATTTTAAATAAAGTTCACACAAACATGGACAATTATTGATATATATATATATATATATATATATATATATATATATATATATATATTCCAGGATATATTTTTAAGATTATTCCAGATAATTTCTTCCTCTCTGAGCTTCCAAATTTCTGTCCTGGAGTAATAATGTTCCTCACAGTTTTCACGTAAGATTTCATTTTCTGCTCCATTTTTACTGCTCTTTGGACGCATATATCCCGTGTCAAACTTCATATGAGTTGAGTTGTATCTTTTCTAATTGATCTCTTTAGCTCTAAGTTGAAATGATGAACCCCACTTCCTGTTGTGACCTCCTGATCCAGTTTTCTTCTGTACAGTCCCACTTTTTAACCGTTCTCTTGATGGTCCTTGAATGGGTTTTGTAGATGGAAGCAATAGTATGAATGTTGATACCATTACTGAAGGCCCGAATGATCTTTTTCCTCTTACCATTGCTCAGTTGGGAAGATATAGTTGGGCTGACACAAAATGATTTTAATCTGTTCTCTTTCTAGCTGAATAACTCAAAGGAATTTCAGAGATTCTTGCAATAAATGGTATCAAGATGACTAAACGTGTTATCTGAAAACCCGGAAAAAAAAAGTAAATTAGTTTAGTGTTTTTTCTTAGATATTAAACATTTTGTGGGAAGGACAAGTATCCGATGCTGTTACACGATTTGGACAATTTTGCTGTTACACGCGGTATGTACTGTGTTTGTTTTCGTGATGGATTTGTTGGAGCCGAATCCAAACATGACTATTAAAAGATCGTTGAATTCTATGGTTTTTTTTTTTTTTTTTTTTAAAAATTCAAATAAGTAGCTTAAAAAAATTCTACGCACTATCTGTAAAGTATTATGATCATAAAAGAAAAAATAGGAATGAATGGCAAAATGCCGTAATTTGATATATAGTAATTGTTTTCTAAAGATGAATAGTCAACCTGTTATCGTCATTGAACAAAACTCACTAAACTGGCCAGATATAAGAGACATGCAAGCATTTTAAAATTAAAGAAAAAAGATGCCGCAGTTTTATGCGTTACATAAATGTATCATATATATAATATATATATATATATATATATATATATATATATATATAAGGTGTAACATATGTATGGATTAAAGTTCTCAGCATCACCGATAAATGGTATATATATATATATATATATATATATATATATATATATATATATATATATATTGGATATATAATGTATATTCTATAATACATATATAAAAAAAATGTGGTTTTAAAAAACTCTATTTTTTCGAATAAAATTTATAATAAATGCATTTATCAAATATAGAAATATATATATATATATAATATATATATATATATATATATATATATATATATATATATATTAAAAAAGAAGAAAAAACGTTTTTGTAATTTGTAATGTGGATTTATTATTTAAAAATTCCCAGCATAATATTTTTTCTAAATAAATCCACATTACAACCAAAAATTTTATATATTATATTTTTTTAATATATACTTTTCTCTCGTTGGAACTACTACAACAAATTTCTCATATATATATATATAATATATATATATATATATATATATATATATATATATATTTTATATATATTCAAATTTTTCGTTAATGTAATTTATATTTTGAATATAAAAATATATATATATATATATATATCTTTATATATATATATATATATATATATATTTATATATATATATATATTTATATATGTTATATATAATTTATTATATATATTAATTTTTAACATACAATTTTTGTGTTAGACACGTGCGATAAAATATATATATATATATATTTATATATTTTAATTTTTAACATACAACGTATATACATATATTATTTCTATATTATATATGCACGGAACTTATTGAAAAGCGCTCAATATCAGTGATAGAGCTAACATGTCTAGTTGGCTTGATCTCAGTTTGTGACACTGTTCACAGATATGTTTCTGTGAGCGTTGGTGCGTGTATGTGTCTTTGTACGTCAATGACTGAACGTGCGCGTATGTATATTTGTGTAAGTGTGAGTGACATTCCGATGACAATTTTTTCTACAACTTCCATAAAAAAAAACACCAATATACGCAACCATATATAAATCAAAAATTTTTAAATTAATCAGTTTGTCTGACGATCGCAAATAGCGTGAAACCCAGGGTCACATGGTCAATCCAATTATATATATATATATATATATATATATATATATATGAAGAAATAGGGTTTTAAGTGTTCGATATCAAAATATAGATATATATATATATATATATATATATATATATATATATATATATATATGTTTTTGTGTGTGTGTGTGTGTGTTTGTGTGTGTACATATATATAAATATATATATAAATATATATAGATTAAATGTTTTTTAAGGTACGCTCTATATATGGAATAAAGTGCTCAGTATCAGGGATATATATTCCGCATGTAAATATATTTATATATGTATAAAATAGATATGTATATATATATATATATATATATATATATTTATATGTATATGTATGCATAAACATATATGTATATATATACATATATATATATGAAGAAATGTGATTTTTAGATGTGCTCTATTTATGGGATATACTCTAAAGTATCAGGGAGAGATAATATATATATATATATATATATATATATATATATATATATATATATATATATATGTGTGTGTGTGTGTGTGTGTGTGTGTGTGTGTGTGTGTGTGTGTGTAAGTGTGTAATTCCTGTGTATACATATATGTATATTTATGCATATATATATATGAAGAAATACGGTTTTTTAGGTGTGCTATTCATTGAATAATGTTGTGCTTAAGTAACAAGGCTAGTTTTTTCAAGTAACACACTTTCGACCATGTGTCACACTTCATTTTAAAAATAATTCACATATTCTGACAGAAAAGAAGTTTGGAACAATTTCGTTAAAAAAAAAACTCATCCGACGCCCCTTCATCCCACAAGATATTTTCCATTCCCTTCTGTCTTCATTTTTTATCCCCTTCCTTTTCACTTGTTCCGTCCTGTCGTCACTAAATTTTATTTTCTTACCTTCTTGTCTATCTTTCCTTTCTTTCTTTCTTTCTTTCTTTCTTTCTTTCTTTTTTACATCAATTTGTTTGGTGCATTTAAACCAATCTGAAGATGCAGTGTAAACCAACCGCGAATCAAATTAAAATTTATAGCTGGAAAATTGAAATTTAACGTTTTTCATTGAAAATTTTCTCATCTATCTATCTATCTATTTATCTATGTATCTATTTCCCCCCTCTCTCTCTCTTTCTCTCTCTCTCTCTCTCTC
>CAHIKZ030001969.1:0-40000 GCA_903632075.3 Acanthosepion pharaonis | reverse complement strand
TTTTTTTAGAAAAACCCCATATATGTTTTAATAAAAATTTTATGTAGACACACCTTTTCACCTGCCGGAGAACGGATAATTTTTCTCTAATAATAGTTACTCGGCATAAATTCAGTGTAAAACACAGGTGAGCTCTGTCGGCGTGGGACAAAGGAAATTGTTCCTGAGTATACATCTATAACAGGGATTGGCTTGTCGCCATTATATACAGGTTTGATCCGAAATAAGGTGATAATAATTATATATATATATATATATATATAATTTTTTATTAAAAAAAAATTGATAACATAAATATGTTATAAAATCACTACAAAAATAGCCATTTTGTTTCAACACACTCTGTGTCTTATCAAGTGATGATGTTAAAGATGAAATAAATGGTTTTAAAAGTTTCAAATTAATTAACAATCCTTCGCAAGGGCAAAACATTGTTACAAAAGCTAGAATGACCAATCAAAGTACAAGTATAGGAAGATTCAAAAGCTTGACAACGAAATCATGTTATAATAGTTATTCAGATCTTTAAAATACGGGTAATATTAAAAAGAGTTTATACTAACCATTAATTATAAAATTATATGATAAAATTTTATATTAAAATTAAAAACTGCCAATTTTAAAATCCAGATTTAATCACTATTAAGTGTAAAACCTATAAAATTATTGAGAAAAGAAAAAATATATATGTTATTCAATTTATTTCTTCGTTGAAATTACGTTCGACAAGACGCTACAATATCCGTTCATTTGAAAATACATGTATATATATTTTTTAATCCAACATGTGTGAATGTGGTCTTAAACTCACGCGCAAAACAACAAAAACACAATCAGATTATAATACGTAAGCATCTTTATCTTTAACATCATCACTTGATAAGACACCGAAGGTGTTGAAACAATATGGCTATTTTTTTAGTGATTTTATAACATATTCATGTTATAAATTTTTTAAAAATAAATAATTATATCTGCTCTACATTTTATTGAGCACCCTTTTAAGAATAGTAATTGTTGGTTATTGAAATTCATTCCGTATACACCAATCATATACTTGGTTGTATATATATATATATATATATATATATATATTATAATTATGAAAATTATTTTTTATTTTTAAGATCAAACAGGGCTTGATTTATTACTTCAATTGAATTATTAAATAATTATTTTGAGGTTTTTTTTTTTTAAAATTTTTTTTGAAGACTGAGAACTATTATGTGGCGAATGAATAATATTTCTTCAAAATAATTATAAATTAATATTTAAGTTTTACTTCTGTATGGATTAATTATTTTTTTCGTTTTTTTTTTTTAAATAAAAATCAAAATTATTAACGAACTGTGGATTATTTACCTAAAGAGTTTTTTTATTTTCGATATATTTGCACACACACACACACACACACATTCACATACACACATATATATATATATATATATATATATATATATATATATATATATATATATGGAACAACAAAATTGTCCAATTGTTTGTTATCTATATTTTTGAATAGATTGTATATAAAAATGACTAAAGATATTGTACAAGAATTAGTCGATGGAACTCTACTTTTAACAATAAGAATTTAATTAGCTCTAAGTTGAAATGATGATCCCTCTTGTATATGTGACCTCCTATATCCAGTTTTCTTACACTGTATCCGTTTTTTTTAAAACCTCTTTTCCAATTCCTTGTGGTTTCTTGAATGAACCTCGAAGATGGAAGCTGATACATAGTGATTTTACCTGTTTCTTTTATAGCTGAATAACTCAAATTTTTTACGACAAATGGTGTCAAGATGGCTTTTCCACGTCTTATCCGAAAACATGTAAATAAGCAACTCAATAAGTTTAGTCCGTTTTTAATATTAAATATTTTGTGGGATTGACAATTATTCACATGCTGTTATATCAATGTTTATTTTCTGTTACATATCTTATTTACACACACACACATATATATATATATTTTATTATATATATATATATATATATATATATATATATATATATATATATATATATATATATATATATATATATATAGAGACGAGACGCGTTAAATTTGAGCAACATCTAGCCGACACACTGGGGTTAAAAAATAGGAAACTAAAATGATACATATGACACACTCATATCCTCTCCCACCTCACTTCCTCACTTCGTTAACTTTGCGTATACTTGATGAGGTCCGTAAAAACGTGTGAATTTCTTTTCATTTTCATTTCATCTTTTTTTTTGAAGTAAAGTCTGATGATAAATTAGTACAGAATCCTGTTAAAGGGGTTATGGTGAAATAGCTTATTACATGGAATCTTAACGTGGTCTGTCTTTTATTCAAACATATCTTAATTTCAAATATATATATATATATATATATATATATATATATATATATATAAGTCATATTGTGTGTGTGTGTGTGTGTGCAACGAATGCACGTCCGCAATTTTCGACGCATTTGCACCAGCATTTACATGCACATTGTCCAAGTTAGTGAAAGGCCAAGACCGAATTTGCATTTCCCAATTCCCATCGATAGTGGAAATAATCGATTTTTTCATGCTTCTACGGCAGTTTTCATGTAGTTTGCGGCCATTTTGTACTGACCAGCGTGAGAGCCAACATTTGACTGACACGAATGTTAACTAGCATGCTAGCATGCAAAAAAAATCGATAGCTGCATTTGTCACTAGTGGGAAAAATTTAAATCTGCATGGCACTTTCCTCCAATTGGCTCATTCGCTTGCTTAAACTCAACGTTGATTCTGATTCCGCAGAACTGATTTGGGTGTGAAAAAGTATTTGTTGTTAAAATTCTTTTTTTCATTCAGTTTTTCCAGTTACGTGTGCTTTTTTTAAAGCTGATCGTTTTCTCTTCATTTTGTTTAGTTCTTTTTTCGTAACAGTTTTAATGTTTAGTATAGAGCTTAGAAAAAATACGCAGTGTGAAATAGGCAAGAAGTAAGGCATGTAGCAACATCAGCACGGCAAAGGGCACTCCTTTAAAGGCAAGGAAGGGCAAAACTATTTTAAGTCAAGTGATAGCGATTGCTGTATGAGTCGTACGATTTTTAAATCAAGCACGGGCAACACCGGGCCATGCTGCTAGTATATATATATATATATATATATATATATATATATTATAAAGAAACAGTTTATACAAAAAACTAATTAGCAATGTTAATGTGATTGATTAAGCCATTAATTCTTTGGATAAATTGTTTCTTTATTATATAAAATATAAGCCGCATACTCTAACACATACACAGCGAAACAGTCTGTCTGTGGATGGTAATATATACGCCCCCAGAAAATTAAATTCCGGTCGAGCATTCTTGAGAGACCGCAAGAATTTCTAAAAAATGAATACTACTGCTAATACTGCAATGCTCTTCTATGAATTGTGCTCTCTCATTCATTGGAGTATTTATTCGAAGAATAAGTACATAAAAATCTCCCTTCCTCTATACCGTGCTCTGTACTATTAGCACTGGGGTAAAATCTTCGTTTGATGCCAAATCAGTCGGGTTTCTAACCCGTCTTGAGGTAATCGGATGTCTAGCCGCGCTGATGAGCTATGATACTGCGAAACAGTTTGTCCGTGGATGGCAATATATATATATATATATATATATATACACGCAGATTAAATATTATGATAACTGTCTTATAGACAGCCCGCAATGGTGCGTTTGTAATGGTAACAAGTGCAGATATAATAATTAAGGTTTACAAGGAATTTCTATTAAAGCGTATGAAGTATCGACGCTACACCCTCTTCACTCTTGATAACACACACGAAGAAACATCTTCGTCCAGTATCCTTTAAAAGCAGACATTAGAGAAACACGTAATCGCACTCGCCTTCTTTCTTATTTATTTAATTTTGCAATGTCAACTGAATTATACACCGGCACGGAGTTAAAGCATTTTTCATTCCTTACATTATACCGACTTGAATAAATAAAATTCTCCCAACAGAAATGATTATAAAATCGATTTAGTATTCCAATATGAATTATCTATACTAAGATTTTGTCTGTGGCATATGTAATGTGTTATGTTCCTCTTGTTACATTAACCCAAATGAGGCTTTAAATATATATACAGTTTCATAGAAAAATTTCTCAAATCGTGTAACAGCATAATTGTCCATCCCACAAAATATTTAATATCTACAAAACCACTTAACTAATTTAGTTTTTTTTTCCAGGTTTTCAGATAAAAAGTTTAGCTATCTTGACACCAATTTTGCTTGAGAATTACTGAAAAACTCTTTGAGTTATTCAGCTAGAAAGAGAATAGGTTAAAAATTGGTTTTGCGTCCACCCCACTCTCTTCCCAACTGAGCAATGGTGAGAGAAAAAAGATTATTCAGGTCTTTAGCAATAAAGCCAATATTGCTATTCTGGCTTCCATCTTCATAGTCCATACAGGAATCGTCAAGAGAACGGTGAATAAGTTTAAAAAAAAGCAGGGAACATAGAAAGAAAACATGGATCAAGTGGTCACAACGAAGATGGATCATCATTTGAACTTAGAGATAAAGATGTCATTTAGAAAAGATCCAACGCAGTTCATAAGACGTTTGGCACGGGAGAGAGGAGTTCATCTTCAGAAAAAAATGACTATATATCAAATTATTGCATTTTGCTATTCATCTCTATTTTTTTCTTATATAATTATAATACTTTACAGATAGTGCGTAGAATTGGTAAGCTACGTGTGTTTTGCAAACAGTAGGAAATCCGGTCTTTTAATAGTCATGCTTCGATTCAGCTCCACCAAATTCATCACAAAAGCAAACACGGTACATACCACGTATAACGGGAAAATTATCCAAATTGTATAACAGTATGGGATACTTGCCCGTCCCACAAAATGTTTAATATCTAAAAAAAAAAAAAAACAGTAAACTAATCGAGTTTCTTTTTTCCAGGTTTTCAATTTGTTGTAAGAATCTCTGAAAATCCTTTGAGTTATTCAGCTAGAAAGGGTACAGATTAAAATCATTTTGTGTCAGACCCACTATGTCTTTCCAACCGAGTAATGGTGAGAGGAAAAAGATCATTCAGACCTTCAGTAATGGTACCAACATTCATACTATTGCTCCCCTCTTCGAAATCCATTCAAGGATCATCAAGAGAACGATGAATGAGTTTAAAAAAGAGGGAACAGTGAGATGAAAAACTGGATCAGGAAATCAAAACAGGAAGAGGGATTCATCATTTCAACTTAGAGCTAAAGGGTTCGATTAGGAGAAGATCCAACTGAATTCAAAAGACGTTTGGCACGTGAGAGTGGAGTTTCAGCTATGACAGTCCAAAGAGCAGTGAAGAAAGATTTGAAAATGAAATCGTACATTGAACGTGAGAGGCCTCTTTTTTTATAAGAAAGAAAGTTAGAGAAGGCGAAGATCATCTCGAGTTAGTTGGAAAATGATCCTGAAATAATATCTCTCTCACTCGCACTCTCTCTCTCTCTGTCTCTACACACACACACACACACACACACAGTCCCACACACACACACGCGCACACACACACATACACACACACACACACACACACATATATATATATATATATATATATATATATATATATATATATAAACTTAATTTCAACTGTTCATGAGCTTCCAATACTTAGCTATGATTAATTAATGATGACCATGTATTTTCGTTTATGATCGATTTCATCTCAATTCTTCTGTTAAGCTTGGAGAGTAATTATACATTCTTATTGCTGAAAGTAGAGTCCAATAGTGTTATAAAAAAAAAAAACTCGGAGAATTCCAATAAAATATCTTTAATCACTTCTAAGATATAAAGTGTTAGAGATTAATCTAACAAATGGAGGATTTTTCTTTCACACCCAGTATATATTTTAGTCACTGTAGAAATATAAATAATATTATATAATTTTTCTTGGTGGAGGATCAGTGTACTACTTAATAAGAATAGAAAATCACTCCCCCATTTTATGCCATTACGATCTTTTTTTTTTACAAGTACAATTTACGAATGGATAGATAATAGAGCCTGATACCAGTGTTTGAGAAGACGACCTATTTTTTATATATAATTTTATTGCTCCTGCTAGGTTGCGCACCGAGAAAACATAGTAATGTGCTCTTGAACGGACATCTCTTTATAGGATAAACCACCGTCTGACCCGGCTTGCTAAGACCGTTCGGCCATAATGCGAGCCGAATCATTATATAGGTACTTCAAACGTTGAGCTGTCAGGCTCAGCTCCGTGATTCTTTCTTGTTGGAGAAAAAATAAATATATATATATATATATATATATATATATATATATATATATATATATATATATATATATGGTACGATAAACATTATTTTATAAGTATATTTATTTGAGTTGCTATCAATTTTTTTTTTTATTTTATTAAACTGTGAAATTCATAAAAAACAGCATTAACTAAAAGTCATATTGAAGAAAAAATTTACTATATATATATATATATATATATATATATATATATATATAATGAAATGGACAAAGTCCGACAATTATTTTAAGACATTTTTATGTTTATACATACTTTTTTTATACATACAAATATTTAAGTAAATGCTCTGTTTATAATTGCCGGACTTTGTCCATTTCATAATGTGTGACGTCATTTGTATTCATTTGGATAAGCCATGAGCAGATATGAATGTACGTGAGAGATTCATGGAAGATTGAAGTTTAAAGACAGTAAATTCGACCTTGCTAACCGAACGCTTAGCCAAATCGGTTAAAGGCACGTCAAGCTAAATGACGGTTCCATACAGGATCGAATCCTGTCGGGGGACGAATATTTTCTGTGAAAATTTCTCGAACATTCAGGCCGGTAAGTGTTTTTTAATATTGTTTATTATAAACAGAGCATTTACTTAAATATTTGTATCTATAAAAAGAATGTATAAAAAATGTCTTAAAACATATATATATATATATATATATATATATATATGTATGTATGTATGTATGTATGTATGTATATAGCATGTCAAACTTTGTAGTGAACGATACATTCGGTCTTTTGCCACATCTACGTTATGTTCATTAATGGCAAGATAGATAGATAGATAAATAGATAGATATGGAGTTCTCAGACGGATCGATAATTAGATATGAACTACTCATATAGATACTCAGATAGAAAAAATAGATATGAAGTACTCAGATAGCGATGAACTACCCAGATAGATAGATAGATAGATAGATAGATAGATAGATAGATAGATATGAAAAGCCTAAGAACAAACTGAGATAGATAGATAGATAGATAGATAGATAGATAGATAGATAGATAGATAGATAGATAGATAATGATCAGGTAGAGATTGATATTTCCAATTTTATTCCAGTATATGTTTCAAAAGTAATAAAACTACCGAAAATATCCAATGTTTCTAAATTTATTCTGAGTCATTCGATTAGTATTCGTTTCAATCCCGTCTCTATTCCGATTCATCAGTGATCGATCGCTTGCCTCGCCTTCTTATCAACTGTATCCCTTCCTATAATTGGAAAAACATTGAAAGTCTTCGTCATCGCCCGCTTTCCATCTGTCTTCGGCCAGCCTAAACAATGTCTCGTTTCCGACAGTCTCGGCGCCCACTGCTGCCGCCACCCGAGTCGTCGACGTCTCCGTGCCTTGAGATATTAACTTTTCAAATCATTCCAGTTAGTATCGACTTTGCTTGACGAATAGACGATTAGAGCAGAACTCTGATTCCCGTGTCAAGTAGACAAGATTCTTAACGGCCCGAACTAACAACAGGTCAGCTTTTGAATGACGAAAGAGCTGTCGGGTGAAGGGTCAAGTCGCGTCATCAGTTGTTCTTCATAAATATGTTTCTCTTCAGTCTTGTAATGTGTTCGCCTCTCGACCGTCGGCTTTCCTTTACGATTCAGATTCAAAGAAATATAGACGACTTGCTATTATTGTGGTGAAGTATTCACTTGAATTGTTCTTGCAGAAGCCGTACAACAACCCCCCACCCCCGAGACGCATCTAGGCAGATATTTGTTTGCAAATCGTAATCTTTGGACTTGGGGTTCTAACATGTCAAAGACAATGATAACGATTCCATCGACTTTTCCAAAGCCTAGTTTAGTTTGACACTTGACTAGGTGTCACGAAATCGACGACTGTTTTGCGCCAGGGTACCAAATTTAAAGAATCTATCTATCTATCTATCTATCTATCTATCTATCTATCTCCTCCCCTCTCTCTCTCTCTCTCTCTTCCCTGTTTTGATCCTCCTTCCCCCCTCCCTCTACCTAAATTCCGCTGTCTGTCTCCATCTCTCCCTCTTCGTTTCCTTGTCCCCCTCTCGTTTTCTCTCTCTCTCCCTCCCTCCTCATGTCTCTCCTCTCTCCCTCATCCCTTTTCCCCCCTCTCTTTCCCTCCCTCCCACTCTCCTCTCTTATACCTTCCTCTCTCTCGTTCTCCCTCACATCTCCCCTCCCCCTCTCGTTGTCTAATTCACTCCAGGTGCCATGCATCTTCATGTGTCTCTACAGCTTCCTGATATTCGTTATTTAAATATCTGGGAATTGATTTAACAGAAGACGAAAATATGACACCGAAATCCGAAGTAGTACTGGCATAGCGAAAGGTGCCTTCCAAAAGCTAAGGAAAGTATTAGGAGAATGAAATAAGAAAATTAAGCAATGTGGGTTCTGTCACTGGATCTAACCAACGACTTTATCCACAAGGACACATGGCAGCTTGGATAAAGAGTGTAAGTTCAATACGCGGTTAAGGCAGTGGAGAACTTGGAGAGGAGAATTAACAGGAGATAACTGATAACTGACGTCCATTAAACATGGCACATGGAACTAGAACAGTCTACCCCAGTGAGCGAAATAAAGGGTTCAGTTCGACATTCCAACCACCTGAGGAAGGCCGGAGCATACAACGGCCACAACGTTGTAATAAATATGGTAACAAAAATGAGGACGATAGTCCGAACAATGTAAATAGTGTTCTTTTTTTAATTTAAACGTTATTTTTAATTGATGCACATGTTTTGGTAGACGCCCTGTGTTTTTTTTTTGGGGGGGGGATTAAGTAGGAATTCGATTTATTGACTAAATTAATTTCTTTATTCTTTTTTTTTTAAAGCAAATCACCCAAGCAAGGCGCGGGTGCCACTAGCACGCAGGAGGTTAGATAGAGTGAGGGTAAGAATGAAGAGGAGTGTTTGGGAAAAGGTTAAAGAGACGGACAGGATCAGGGTCAAGGCATCAGAAGATGTCAATTGACATTACATTTGAATATTTGAAGATTATAGCTACCAGGGAAGCAAATGATAGGAAGGAAGTTCCACTGGCTAGAAGTGCGAGATAAGAAGCTATTGGAATAGAAGAGATGGCTACATTTAGTCGTTTCGACAGTGAAAGTGTGGGACGGAGATGCCAACCTAGTAGCACGCTTAAATTCATGCAATTTGGGAACCAGTGAAAGTAGCTCATCGGAGCAGTTGCCATGAAAGTACTTCTAGAAAAGGCAGAGGGAAGCCGCAGCTATGTCTGTGAGGGAGTGACTGTAGATGGGATGCTAGATCTGGACCAACCACGTTCCATATCGGTCTCTGGATTTTGTCTAGGACCTCCAGATGAAATGTAGTCCATGCAATGAGGAACGGTTGATTTGTAGATTTGAAAGACTAACTCAGGCGCGAAGAACGTTCTGGCGCGGCACAGAGAACCAACTTCCTTGCGGTAGATGAAGCTATAGATTCAATGTAGTTGTTCCATTTCAGGTCAGTCGACAGCGTAAGACGAAGCAGGCGCAGAGAAGCGGTCTCGTGGAGTTAGGCAACAGCCATCCTGGTAGGAATCAGGAAGGATTATTTAATTCTTTCATTCGAAGAAAGTACTTTACTGTTTGGTGCCAACCCAACAGAATATGGTTGGTTTGGGGGGGGGAAAGACCAAGCATTTTTATTTCTTATTCCTGCAGTGTGTCCTTGCGGTGTCAGAAAAGCATTCACACCGCTTGTACCAGCTAAATTGTCCAAATCATGTAACTGCATAATTGCCCCTCCCACAAAATATTTAATATCTGAAAATCACTAAAGTAATTGATCTTCCAGCTTTTCAGATAAGATTTAGCCATCTTGAGTTATTCAGATAAAAACGGAACAGGTTAAAATCGTTTAATGTCAGATCCACTAACTTCCTGTTGGGGCGCACCCACCTTCTAACTAGTAATGGACTGGTCGCTCTTATATAAGTCAGCTCTAGAGAGAGGACGAGAGAGACAGAGCGTCAGTGACAGCAGTCCAGATAAGCTTACCCGTTACATACCGTTGGACTATAGACTTTGGATATTGTTTCGTACTAACCAACCTTCGTTTTACTAATCACTCTATTGTTAATTGCTTTTACAAATATACCAGTATTTTCCTCTACAACTGTGTTTGCCTTGATTCATACACCGACACGCGGGAAACTCACAACATCTCAACACTTCCCAAATGAGCAATGGTGAGAGGAAAATATCATTCAGGCCTTCAGTAAGGTACCAATATTCATACTCTGGTCTTCATCTTCAAATTTCATTCAAGAACCATCAAGAGAATGCTGAATAAGTTTAAAAAAGAGGGAACAATAGATCCGGAGGTCACAACAGGAAGAAGGATCATCATTTCATCTCAGAGCTAAAGAGATCAATTTGAAAACATCCAACTCAATTCATAAGACATTTGGCACGTAAGAGAGAAGTTTCATCTATGGTAGTTCAAAGAGCAGTAAAAAAAACGCTTGTAAATGAAATCGTATATGAGACCTTTCAGGCACCTTATTACTCCAGGACAGAAAGTTAGAAGATTAGAGAGGACGAAGATTATCTTGAATAAATTGAAAAATGACCCTGGAATTATATATATATATATATATATATATATATATATATATATATATATATATATAAGCGTGTGTGAACTTTATTTCAATACTTCACGAACTTCCAATCCTTAGCTATGATTAATTAATGATGAACATATCATTTTCGTTTATGATCGATTTCATCACGATCCTTCTGTTAAGCTTGGAGAGTAATTATACATTGTTATTGCTTGTATAGTTTATATAGTTATAAAAAAAAAATCGGAGTATTCCAGTAAGTTATCTTTAATCATTCCAAAGATACGACGGTTGAAAGCTTAATCTAACAATTGGAAAATTTTGCTGTTACACACGTATATTTTCTCTTGCTGAGCGCAGGTTTTCAACCAAACATTTATGGAGACATTTTTTTACAGTTGGATATAGCCATTTGCGTTTAATGTTTCAGTAGCAATTGAACTCTCTACAATGGATAATGCTCCAACGATTCTGCCGTACGTACAACATTTCTTTTCTTACATGTGGACAATTTGCTTTGTCAATGTACAGTCTTTGCGTGAAATATTGTCGGGTGTAAGCCATTTTTCGTCATTAAGTGGCAGTTAGTTAAAAAGATACATTCGTTATTTAATTCCGGAAAACGGAAATTACTTATTAATTATTTTTATAACTATATATATATATATATATATATATATATATATATATATATATATATATATATATATATATATATTATGAATAAGTCCGACAATTATTTAAAATGTTTTCAGTTTCTAAGTTATTTTCATAGATATGTATTAAGTGCTGTGTTTTTTTTTAATTAAACAATATTAATTTGTCAAACCTTGAGGTGGGTCAAATGTAATTAATATCGTTTAATTAAAGAAAAAACAGGGCATTTACTTAAATAAATTGTATCTATAAAGATGTCGTACAAACAGAACATATATATATATATTTTAACAAAGCATTTATCCTTTGTCAACTGTACACGCGTCTTGCAATTATAACTTTTAATTACAGAATAACGTCTCGTTGAATTTCAATAATCTGCCTGTGAAACCTGGCATATCCAATGAAATTCATAAACTTTTGCGACATCATAGGAATATGTTGTCTAATATAATTTATATATGTAAGCTGTGCGTCACAAATTAAAAAAGCGAGGGGTGCGTGGCGGAATCAGATATTAAATTTTAAATACTTCTAAAATCTATTTCTATTTTTATTTCATCCTCTCATAAAATGGATATTGTTTTAGATCTATTCTCTAGGAATAATCTTTTTTTATTTTTTATTTTTTAATTTAAATATTTTTTTTTTTTCTTGTCCATAAAACTTAGATAGTTGGAGAACCCAACGTTTTGAGAAAAAAACGGAAGTTTTTTTTTTTTAAGGTTTTTTAAAAGCATAGAAAGGGTTATAATTTAATAGTGTAGTGGCATTTTGCTCGACTTTGAAGCTCGCCGTGGCCGAGCGGTATAAAGCATACCACATCAGCCGGTGGGTTCCTCATCAATGCTACCAGTTGCTCTCCAAGACTATAAAACCTGGTCTGTTCTGCTATTTACCCATAGCTGTGGCAAGAAGAAGATGATTCATACCTTTCTCAAGGGTATTAGCACGTAAGTGAATGTAATGAATTTGACTGGAATTCGAACTCGCTTCTCCGTGTCCTCTATTCGAGCCGCTATCCCTTAATTCACCCTACTATCCTGAATGCGTAGATATTTCGATGAGATACGCAATTTGGGGAATAGCTATTTGCCCATAGTTGAAACCCTTACAGGTGCTACTACCCTGTGTCAAGGTGGACCTGGGAATAACAGCTAATTAAGGTGGTTTGGTTTGGTTTGTTTTACGGCATATCAACAGCTCAATGGGTCATTTAATGCCGACAATTTTTGTTTTGTCAAAACTCTATTTCTGGTAATATTTTTTTCTTCAAAAATGTATAGCTGGTAATATTATATTTTCAAAAACGTATTGCTGATAATATTATTTTTCTTCAAAACTTTATTTCTGGTAATAATTTTTTCATAAAGTATTTCTGGTATTAAAACCTATTTTTACACTTTTATAATGCTTTTTACCTCAGTTTCGGGATTAACTATTTGCCCATAGCTGGGACATTAACAGGTACTAGCACACCGTGTCAGGGCGGACCTGTGAACATCAGCAATTAAGAGGTGGTTCTACGCTCCTCAAATGACGCCTTGCTGTTTGACGTAGTTTATCGTCATACCCAGGACGCAAGAGGTGGTTCACCGCTCCTCAATACCTCCCAATCAGACCTAGCTGCCGAATGTAGTTTATCGTCATACCCAGGACCCAAGAGGTGGTTCACCGCTCCTCAATACCTCCCAATCAGACCTAGCTGCCGAATGTAGTTTATCGTCATACCCAGGACGCAAGAGGTGGTTCACCGCTCCTCAATACCTCCCAATCAGACCTAGCTGCCGAATGTAGTTTATCGTCATACCCAGGACGCAAGAGGTGGTTCACCGCTCCTCAATACCTCCCAATCAGACCTAGCTGCCGAATGTAGTTTATCGTCATACCCAGGACCCAAGAGGTGGTTCACCGCTCCTCAATACCTCCCAATCAGACCTAGCTGCCGAATGTAGTTTATCGTCATACCCAGGACGCAAGAGGTGGTTCACCGCTCCTCAATACCTCCCAATCAGACCTAGCTGCCGAATGTAGTTTATCGTCATACCCAGGACCCAAGAGGTGGTTCACCGCTCCTCAATACCTCCCAATCAGACCTAGCTGCCGAATGTAGTTTATCGTCATACCCAGGACCCAAGAGGGTGGTTCACCGCTCCTCAATACCTCCCAATCAGACCTAGCTGCCGAATGTAGTTTATCGTCATACCCAGGACGCAAGAGGTGGTTCACCGCTCCTCAATACCTCCCAATCAGACCTAGCTGCCGAATGTAGTTTATCGTCATACCCAGGACCCAAGAGGTGGTTCACCGCTCCTCAATACCTCCCAATCAGACCTAGCTGCCGAATGTAGTTTATCGTCATACCCAGGACGCAAGAGGTGGTTCACCGCTCCTCAATACCTCCCAATCAGACCTAGCTGCCGAATGTGGTTTATCGTCATACCCAGGACGCAAGAGGTGGTTCACCGCTCCTCAATACCTCCCAATCAGACCTAGCTGCCGAATGTAGTTTATCGTCATACCCAGGACCCAAGAGGTGGTTCACCGCTCCTCAATACCTCCCAATCAGACCTAGCTGCCGAATGTAGTTTATCGTCATACCCAGGACGCAAGAGGTGGTTCACCGCTCCTCAATACCTCCCAATCAGACCTAGCTGCCGAATGTAGTTTATCGTCATACCCAGGACCCAAGAGGTGGTTCACCGCTCCTCAATACCTCCCAATCAGACCTAGCTGCCGAATGTAGTTTATCGTCATACCCAGGACCCAAGAGGTGGTTCACCGCTCCTCAATACCTCCCAATCAGACCTAGCTGCCGAATGTAGTTTATCGTCATACCCAGGACGCAAGAGGTGGTTCACCGCTCCTCAATACCTCCTAATCAGACCTAGCTGCCGAATGTAGTTTATCGTCATACCCAGGACGCAAGAGGTGGTTCACCGCTCCTCAATACCTCCCAATCAGACCTAGCTGCCGAATGTAGTTTATCGTCATACCCAGGACCCAAGAGGTGGTTCACCGCTCCTCAATACCTCCCAATCAGACCTAGCTGCCGAATGTAGTTTATCGTCATACCCAGGACGCAAGAGGTGGTTCACCGCTCCTCAATACCTCCCAATCAGACCTAGCTGCCGAATGTAGTTTATCGTCATACCCAGGACCCAAGAGGTGGTTCACCGCTCCTCAATACCTCCCAATCAGACCTAGCTGCCGAATGTAGTTTATCGTCATACCCAGGACGCAAGAGGTGGTTCACCGCTCCTCAATACCTCCCAATCAGACCTAGCTGCCGAATGTAGTTTATCGTCATACCCAGGACGCAAGAGGTGGTTCACCGCTCCTCAATACCTCCCAATCAGACCTAGCTGCCGAATGTAGTTTATCGTCATACCCAGGACGCAAGAGGTGGTTCACCGCTCCTCAATACCTCCCAATCAGACCTACCTGCCGAATGTAGTTTATCGTCATACCCAGGACCCAAGAGGTGGTTCACCGCTCCTCAATACCTCCCAATCAGACCTAGCTGCCGAATGTAGTTTATCGTCATACCCAGGACGCAAGAGGTGGTTCACCGCTCCTCAATACCTCCCAATCAGACCTAGCTGCCGAATGTAGTTTATCGTCATACCCAGGACGCAAGAGGTGGTTCACCGCTCCTCAATACCTCCCAATCAGACCTAGCTGCCGAATGTAGTTTATCGTCATACCCAGGACCCAAGAGGTGGTTCACCGCTCCTCAATACCTCCCAATCAGACCTAGCTGCCGAATGTAGTTTATCGTCATACCCAGGACGCAAGAGGTGGTTCACCGCTCCTCAATACCTCCCAATCAGACCTAGCTGCCGAATGTAGTTTATCGTCATACCCAGGACCCAAGAGGTGGTTCACCGCTCCTCAATACCTCCCAATCAGACCTACCTGCCGAATGTAGTTTATCGTCATACCCAGGACCCAAGAGGTTGGTTCACCGCTCCTCAATACCTCCCAATCAGACCTAGCTGCCGAATGTAGTTTATCGTCATACCCAGGACGCAAGAGGTGGTTCACCGCTCCTCAATACCTCCCAATCAGACCTAGCTGCCGAATGTAGTTTATCGTCATACCTAGGACCCAAGAGGTGGTTCACCGCTCCTCAATACCTCCCAATCAGACCTACCTGCCGAATGTAGTTTATCGTCATACCCAGGACCCAAGAGGTGGTTCACCGCTCCTCAATACCTCCCAATCAGACCCTAGCTGCCGAATGTAGTTTATCGTCATACCCAGGACGCAAGAGGTGGTTCACCGCTCCTCAATACCTCCCAATCAGACCTAGCTGCCGAATGTAGTTTATCGTCATACCCAGGACCCAAGAGGTGGTTCACCGCTCCTCAATACCTCCCAATCAGACCTACCTGCCGAATGTAGTTTATCGTCATACCCAGGACCCAAGAGGTGGTTCACCGCTCCTCAATACCTCCCAATCAGACCTAGCTGCCGAATGTAGTTTATCGTCATACCCAGGACGCAAGAGGTGGTTCACCGCTCCTCAATACCTCCCAATCAGACCTACCTGCCGAATGTAGTTTATCGTCATACCCAGGACGCAAGAGGTGGTTCACCGCTCCTCAATACCTCCCAATCAGACCTAGCTGCCGAATGTAGTTTATCGTCATACCCAGGACCCAAGAGGTGGTTCACCGCTCCTCAATACCTCCCAATCAGACCTACCTGCCGAATGTAGTTTATCGTCATACCCAGGACGCAAGAGGTGGTTCACCGCTCCTCAATACCTCCCAATCAGACCTAGCTGCCGAATGTAGTTTATCGTCATACCCAGGATGCAAGATGTGGTTCAGCACTCCTTAAAACCTCCCAATCAGACTTAGCTGCCGAATGTAGTTTATCGTCATACCCAGGACGCAAGAGGTGGTTCACTGCTCTTCAAAACCTCCCAATCAGACCTAGCTGCCGAATGTAGTTTATCGTCATACCCAGGACGCAAAAGGTGGTTCAACGCTTCTCAAAACCTCCCAATCTGACCTAACTGCCGAATGAGAAATCGGCTCAATTGCTTCATCATAAAGAACACGTACTTTCCAAAATAGACATTGCACAAACAGAAGATTATTGTGACTTTCTGGTGGCCGGCTACTGGACTTACCTATTACAGATTTCTGGAATCTAGCCAGATCATCAATACCTAACTTTACTGCCTGGAACCTGTTGAAATTGACAATTAGTTAATCAAATATGATCGCCCCTTGTGAGACGACAATTCTGCTGCACGACGGTGCTCGACCTCGTGTTGACTGGATAACGCAGCAGAATCCGTCCGAATTTAGACACAGAACTTTGCCACATCATCCATATCCCCCCTGGTCTCTCACACCGACTAAAATCTTTTCAAGAATATTGAAAACAATTTAAGCCAAAAGACATTCCTTTGTAAAGGAAACGTGAATCAAAGACTGATGGCGTTGAAACCACAAGTGTTTTATCATAAACTTATAAATAAATTTGTAACGCCATGGCAGATACGTAAAGATGTTTGCGGTTGATATTTTGACTGATTTAACCACAGTTTAAATACATTAATTCTGAAATAAAACTTAATTCTAAAACGGGATATTTATTCTTCTTAAACTCTACTGCCTTCCATCAGCATGGCTGATGCTAACCCTCATTTCACCGGAAATATTAGCCTTCTCAGGCTAATGTTTCCGGTGAAATCGATCTTACACATGCGGAAGTCTACTAATCCTACGTGCTTAGAATATTGCTGCAACAACTGGCGAGGTACTTTTTGTTTCAGACATCCTTGGTGAAATCCAAACAATGTTCGCAATGTTATTGGTCCTGACCTGGCATTTTCGCTTCAGTTCATTTACCCGCTCCGTTGTGTAGCTTCTCTGTCGTTTTACTATAAATACATTCATGGAAACTGCTCTGATTTACTTTCCTCTATGGTACCTAGATTTTCAGGGTACCTATTTTGACTGATTTAAATAATAATTAAATACATTAGTTCAAGAATAAAAGTTGATTCCAAATATCGTAAAGGCAGAAATAACCTTGCAGCTCGATGGCAGAAATGTATAGATGTTCAGGGCACTTATTTTGACTGAATTAAACACTAATCTCTATCTATAAAAGACAGGATGTGTGTGTGTGTGTGTATGTGTGTGTGTGTGTATGTGTGTGTGTGTGTGTAACGAATGCACGGCCGCAATTTTCGACGGATTTACACCAAATTTTACATACACATGCTCTAAGTTAGCGGAAAGGCCAAGAGCGACCTTGCATTTCCCAACTCCCGTCAATCGTGGAAATAATCGATTTTTTCATGCTTCTACGGCAGTTTTTTATGTAGTTTGCGGCCATTTTGTACTGGCCAGAGTGAGAGCCAATAGCTGACTGCCATGAATATGCAGGAAGATTCTATTGGCCAGCGTGAGAGCCAACAGCTGACTGACACGGATGTTAACTAGCATGCTAGCATGCCAAAAAAATCGGTAGCTGCATTCGTCACAAGTGGGAAACATTTAAATCTTCATGACACTTTACTCCAATTGGCTCATTCGCTTGCTTAAACTCAACGTTGATTCTGATTCCGCAGAACTGGGTTGGGTGTGAAAAAGTATTTGTTGTTAACATTCTTTTTTCATTCGGTTTTTTAACTTTTTTAAAGTTGATCGTTTTGTGTTCATTTTGCTTAGTTGCTTTTCGTAACAGATTCAATGTTACTATTCGCAGTGTGAGATAGGCAAGAAGTAAGTCATGTAGCAGCATCAGCACGACAAAGGGCACTCCTTTAAAGGCAAGGAAGGGTAAAAATATTTTAAGTCAAGTGATAGCGATTGCTGTACGAGTCGTACGATTTTTCAATCAAGCAAGGGCAACGCCGGGCCATGCTGCTAGTTTAGGAATATAAATTGATTCCCAAATATCGCAAAGACATAAATAAACTTCCAACTCGATGGCAGAAATATATAGAGCCTCGGGAATCCTATTTTGGCTGATTTAAACACTGTTTAAAGTAAAGTTTAGGAAGCTAAAGACCGGTCACTAGTGTTAGGATATTTTATTTCTTACTAGGCGCTCTCTTATCGAAGCCTTTTGCCCGACTAAGATATATTGCAAATTTAGTACTTTATGGAAAAAATTTACAGCTCAAAGCTAATAGGATTCGATCTCGTTTTAAAACACGTGCATTCGAGATATTGATCAAAATATTGTGAGAATGGCATCAATTCGCTTTTATATAAGCAAAAATCTGTTGGTCTCAATGGACAAACTTTGGAAATATCCCACTGACCAAATTCTTCTGTCTCCCAAACCGGCACCGTTTTGGCAAACTGTCCGTTTAACCGCATCAACCTATTAAGGAGTGGCTATAAATTAAGATTATGAAGTGATTTCTCTCGCATCTGCCAACTTTTGTGCAATTGAAGAGGAATTTATGGTTGTCCAACCTCGATCTGCAAGAACTGGCCCAGGAGAATAGTAAATATGGCTATCGACAAAAGCTTTCTTCCACGCTTTCCATAATTTGACGCTTCACGAATAGTAAAGAAAAACGTTCTCTCAAGTGATAGCCACAGGACAACTAATTTTGAAATAGGCTATAAGGCATGCGTTCGAAATCACACAAGCCCAAAGATATTCTGCTCTGATTTATTTTCCTCTATGGTACCTAGATTTTCAGTGTACCTATTTTGACTGATTTAAACTGATTAAATACATTAATTCAGGAATAAAAGTTGATTCCAAAATATCACAAAGGCATAAATAACCTTGTAACTCGTAATTAACTGTATTTATATAGTTTTTAGGACTTTGCATTTCAGGAAAATTTTGGTGAACATTTTTGTGCACATATTGTATATAATCGAGTATAATAATCCGCTTTTTTATGCAAAAAATAGGGTTTTCGCCCGATATGCTAGTAATTTATTTGAAGAGGTTAAAAATTATGCAATTTCGGCGTCTGATTGCACTATACACTAACATTTGTTTTGCTGAAAAGGTTAAAATTCGTGCAAAAAAAAGATCAGGGGTCGCACTAGAGTCGGTTTATAAACGAGTTCTCTCAAGGGCTTGCTTTGAGGCGACTAATTTCGGAATTAAACTGTAAGACACAAGGTCAACATCACCTCAAAGAATTAGGATTTTAAAGTTTCAGGTAATTTGCAGAGAATATATAATCAACATACTGCGAGAGCTTTTATGATCAGTTTTCTTTTTTCGCAAAAAAATATTTTTTTTTTTTTCGTACAGGTTAAAAAAATATCTCATTTTCGGTGACCGGTCGCACTGTACACTGATATTTTTTTTTTTTCTGAAGGGGGTTAAAAATTCATGCACAAAATTCAGGGGTCACCTATACATGAAGTCAACTTATACACGAGTTCTTCTAGTTGCTACCCTCGAGGTGACTAAATATAGAATACGGTGTATGACATACGGAGGCATTCCTTCCAGAGTCTTCTGGAGGTATTGGCAGAAGAGGAGAAGGTTTTTTTTTTCTGTCAGAGGAGATGCTGCGGTTGTAGGGTCTGTTCCGTGCCGGAGGCCTTCTCTCCTCCCTTATATTCCCTACACCGTTGCGTAACATCTATTACGTAGTGGTGGTATGACGGTATGACCATCGGCCCGAGTGTTTCCTTTCGGATCACCACGTTAAAAACCGACCTTGTGTCACAATTAAATAAGTAAGATCTCAGACATTAATTGTTTATTGAGTTAGATTCTCATAAGATGCTCTCTAATTGTGATTTTTCCATAAGGTTTCGATTAGTTGCACCCTAAGTTTATTTATTATTTGCGTAGCGGTGGTATGACTGACTGGCTATGTCCAGCTTAGACAAGCTAACACCAGCTTAGACCATCGGCCCGATTGGAAACGCTCGGGTCCCCAGGTTAAAAACCGACTTTGTGTCACATCCTGTTTCAGTTCAAGGTAAACCTTGGGTATAAGACATCCCCCAAAAATAATGATTTTGAAATTGCGAGATTCTTTTTTTAAATATTTCGTGTACATACGGTATATACTCGGGTACAGTGCAGGGTTTTATAATCAGTTGTTTTTATGCAAAAATAGAGTGTGCGGACTATACAGAGGTAATGTTTCTAAAGAGGTTAAACTTCATGCATTTTCAATATGTAGAAAGTCGTCCTGGGCACTTCGGCGTTGTGTAATGGTCAGCAAGCTTGTTCTCGCTAAAACAGTTACGACCGAATACTGAGTTCGATCCTCACTGAGTGCTCCACACTCTCGGCCGTGTGCCACATCTAAGCTACGCTTGGAAAATCCTTTGGGCACCTCGGCGTGGTGTAAGGGTTCGCTAACCTGTCTCGCTAAATCAGTTACGACTGAGAAGTGAGTTCGATCCTCACTAGGTGCCCCATACTTTCGGCCTTGTGCCACATCCAAGCTACGCTAAGAAAATAAGGACAACAAGGCATAATGGTTAGCAAACTTGTTTTGCTAGAACAATTACGATTGAGTAGTGATTTCGATCCTAACTCAGTGACCCCTACTTTCTGCTTTGTGCCACATCTGAGGTACGCTGAGCAATAAATAAATTAGGCACCTCGGTGTGGTATAATGGTTAGCAATATTGTCTCGCTAAAACACTTACGACTGAATAGTGAGTTCGATCCTCAGTGGGTGCTCCACACTCTCGGCCGTGTGCCACATCTAAGCTACGCTTAGAAAATCATTTGGGCAACTCAGCCTGGCGTAATGGTTAGCAAGCTTGTTTTTCTAGAACAATTACGACTGAGTAGTGATTTCGATCCACATTGGGTGCCCTATACCTTCGGCCTTGTGCCACATCTACGCTTAGAAAATCACTATATTGGGAACCTCGGTGTGGTGTTATGGTTAGCAAGCTTGCCTCGCTAAAGCAATTAATACTGAATAGTGAGTTTGATCTTTACTGGGTGCCCCATACTTTTGTCCTTGTGCCACACCTGAGGTACGCTAGGAAAATCACTATAAAGTCGGCTTATAAACGAGTATATAAACGTATCTGTCACATACAAAAATAAATAACTTCCCCAAAACTTCAAGCCACTGAATTTTCTTTCTTGTTTAATGCCATTCATGATACACCTGAGGTAGATTCTAGTATTTGCGGAAGTGTATATAAATTAAAGCGATTACTAATAATCGTCTTATACGCGATTATATACGACAATCTGTTCATTAACGACACATTACCACTGGGGAGGAAACCTATTTCAAACAATTACATAGTTTTTATATACCACATATACTCGACTGTAAGCGGAGCCCTGAGAAAGGAGCAGAAATTCAAACCCCGTGTATAAGCAAGGGCACCTTGGGACCGGAAGTGCTTCGGTTTTCAGATATGTTCGGCCTTTGGAATACGGGCTATTTCATTTGGATATAGCATCTATAAAATGGGGCAGATTGGGATTCGAACCTAAGTATAAACACGATATCCATTTATATTACATAACACTGATCATGTATTTACACTGAAGGTAGTTTTATATAAATAACATATACCCTGAATGCAGTTTTATATAAAATTTAATAAATTCAAATCTCGTTTATAAGCAGAGGCACCTAACCAACATAATGTAAGTTTAGATTCTTTTATCCGGAATTCTTGGGGCCGGAAGTGCTTCGATTTTCAGATAATTTCGGCCTTTGGAATACGGGCTATTTAATTTGGATATAGCATCTACAAAATTGGACAGCTTGGGATTCGAACCCAAGTATAAACTCAATATCCCTTTATAATTCATAACACAACTCATACATGTACACTGAAGGTAGTTTTATATAAATAAAATATATGCTGACAGTAGACTTATATAAAATTTAATAAATATTGTGTACATACAGATATGGGTAATGACGCTAGTCATGTAATCCTTACACAGATATTTAAATGGTGAAATTAAGATTTCATGTAAAAATAATGATTTGTACTTTTTGTACGTGTAGCAAAAACATTATCACTACTTACATAAATATATAAATGCAGGACTTTTTAACATTTTGAATAATATCTTTACTGAACACGAAACACCTGGTAAGTAATCCACGAGCGAAGGTGTTGCTGTGATGATCGCTAACAAAAAACTGGCGCCAACGATTGCGTCCAGCATGAAACATCCCGTCGGCTCTGAGTGTTGACTTCAATGTTCTCTTTTATATTTATATTTACATACGCTCTATCTCTGATATTGACCACTTTATCGTATAAATACTTCACTCTCTGGTGTAGACTGTTCTAATTCCACGTGCCATATCTAATGGTTGTCAGTTATCAGTCATCTCCTGTCAATTTCACTCGCCAAATTCTCCACCACCTTAACCGTGTATTGAACTCACAATCTTTGGGTCCTGTCACAGGATCTAACCAACGCCTTTATCCACTGTGCACTGTCCTTGGACACATCGCACAGTGAATAAAGAGTATGGGTTCAATACCCGGTTAAGGCAGTGGAGAACTTGGAGAGGGGAATTAACAAGGAGATAACTGATAACTGACACCCATTAAACATTGCACGTGGAACTAGAACAGTCTACCCCAGTGAGCGAAATAAAGGGTTCAGTTCGACATTCCAACCATCTGAAGAAGACCAGAGCGTACATCGGCCGGAACGTTGTAATAAATATGGCGACAAAGATGAGAACAATAGTCCGAAAAATGTAAATAGTGTACATAATACCTCATCTCAGAAATATAGACAGAAACAGAAATGTGGTTCTACAGAAGGATGCTGAGAATGCCTTGGACAGAATATGTGAGCAACGAGGAAGTTTTAGAGAAAATGGAAATAAAAAAGAAACTTACATCAGGAAGAGAAAGTTGAAATTTCAGGGGTACATAATGAGGAACGAGGGCTTGGAAAATCGAATACTCACATGACAGATTGAAGGCAAATGGGACAGAGGAAAAAAGTAAATAACACGCTTGATCTGCTTAAGTAAATGGATACCGGAAAGGGAAATGGATAAAGAAATGACGGTCGTCTTCGAGTATAGAATCCAGAGGTTAGCAGTGAATATTTCGAAGACAGTAGGAAAGCGTTGTTCAGGTTAGCAGTGGATATTTTGGTAAAAGTAGCAGAGCGTAGTTCTTCCTTCTGTTTCTCTTCGCCTGACAAGCTGGTACTGGACATTCCGATAGAGTAAACAAAATGGCCGCCTTTATACACGACGGATTGAATATTCTACGTCTTCTGATTGGTTAACCTTCTATTGGTGGACTATAAAGTGAGTCAAGTCATTTTGATTGGCTCACTAGTTACATAATACAAAAAACTGCAACAAATATAATGAACAAATATTTAAAATGCATTGAAATGAATTTTACTTAAGTTGTTAAATCTGAAAAAAAAAGTTTAAAATTTATCTCGTGATTTTGTTAAACTCTCATCATTAACAAATTTAAATCAGTTCAAATTATTCCCAGTTTTGTCTCATTTATTTATAATACAGACCTACAAAGAACAGGAAATTTTATTTTCATCATGATGGCTAACATCCTGAAAGAAACTTTATAGAAGATGACATCAATGATGAGTCATGTGATCGTGTTTTTGAAATATTGCGATACTGACGATTAACAGGAAGACATGTTATAAATTTCCGTTCGTAATAGTAACTTTTGTTTTTAACTTTCATTGTTTGATTGTTAATCTTTCCATTTCGTTAAAATGCACAAAAAACTTGTTGTTAAATCTCAAAGAAAAAAAAAAAATATAGAAAATAGATATTTAAAATTAATTATCATTTTCAAAATAGTTCAACTCTATTGCAACATGGTTTATTAGTGGCTATCTAGTGACTAACATTAAAATAATAACCAGCAAGTAACTTTTCCTCAGTTCTTCAAAATAATAATTATGCCGTTGATTCTCATCAATTATTCTGTTATGCGTGACATTATCTGTTTTTTCCATGTATAGCCAATTTGACATTTGCTCTTTAGCGACGACTGTCTTACGGCTAATCCCGAACCGACTTGAAAAGATTGTCTGAATCTGTTTTCGTCTGCGTTCGAGTTTGAGGAAATTGCGACGAGAACGAATTTATTTCGACCTTCCTTGGGTTGAGTTATTTTTATAGACGACGACTTTCATCAAAAAAAAAAAAATAAATAAAATAAAAATAAAATAAATAAATAAAAAATAAAATTGGTATATCCATTGGGTCATATATATATATATATATATATAATATATATATATATATATATATAATATCAGCCAAAAAATATACCAAAAAAAAAAAAAAAAAAGAAAAAAATCATTTGATGTTTTAAACTTAATATAATGTATAAAATCAGTTTCAAATTATTAGAACATCTTTTTTTATTCTTAAAACATAAGACTATACGTACGGAATCATGATGATCGTATCTTGAAACGGAACACTAGATGACATCAAAAATTTCATGTTATCTGTTTTGATTAGTCGATGGCTGGATTAACAGGAAATCGTCTTTTCATTTGAATTAAATATAGCATAATGTTAATTATGTTTTAACTCATTATGTCCTGAAGATGGTCTAATCTTTCCATGGTCCGAAATTGACAAATATTAACATTTGTTAAATCTGAAAGAAAAAGAAAAAATCATTATATTTTAAACATAATTAACAATATATCCATATATTTGCTTACATATGAACAATATATATATATATATATATATATATATATATATATATAATATATGATGGCCAATATATATATATATATATATATATATATCAATGATAAGTCATCTGAATTATAATTTTCCCTTGACCGGATTAATTAACATCTTGTTTAATAAGTTTTAAATTTTCTTTTTTCCATATCTTCCTTCGATATCTTTAACATAATTGTTTTCTTGTTAATCAACATAAAATGGTTGAAATTTAACAAAAACAGATGTTTTATTCTTTTTAAATTGAAAGAAAAACCAAAAAAATCTTGGGAAGATATCCTAATGTAATCAAACATTCAATTTTAAAAACGGTTTTCTTCTTTGGAACAAATTTGTCTGAACACACAACATTTTTTTTTCATTATTAATTTAAATTTTTTTTCGAATATAATTTCTTACGACCGAAGAAACGTCCAGAAAATACATTAATCATGTCTTCTTCTTTTTTTGGGAAGGGATAAAATCTATATTTTTATTTTGTTCAAGTTTTCTGAATTTATCTAGTAAATTCTGCGTTCGATTCTCTTTGGAACTGTTTTAAATTTTTTTTTTAATTTAAAACATAAATTTTAACGCGTATATTTTTAAATTTTCTTCTCAATCATTCAATTTACCCTGCAGAATGTTATTAATGATCATCCAATTTTAATTTTTCCAAATTTTCCATTTTGCAATTTTATACTATTAAATCAGGTCAAATGCCAGAGTGATTTCAAAATGACTTTAAAAAACCACTTATTTTTATTTATAATGTTATGTTGGTCTTTTATTATCGTGACTGAAGTTTATAGTCTAAAAAATAATAATAATAGTTGGTGGATACAAACTTGTAGTTTTTGCAAAAAGAAAATATAGACTTTGCCGTAACAGTAAGCTAATTTCACAGACCAATTTGTGAGTAGCCTGACTCTAAACTGTAAGTTTTTTTAATGGCTAGTATAATGGTTGCTATTTAAAAAAAATGTTTCTTTTTGTCCTCGTGGTGAAGAAAATTTAAAGCTAATTCACTTTCAATCATGCTCATTGTTAAATAGGTCCGCTCCTCTCAAGAGTTGATAAAACATATTGAGATAACGTCAAGCGATTTACAATCTGGCTTGGTTTTTTTTTCGTAGAATAATCTTGCTTTTATTTTAAATTGAAATCCCGTTGAGATCGAATATTTGCGACCAACATAGTTAACATGCTTTCATGTTAAAATAAAATAATTTGTTATCCCATCCCTCTACGTAAAAAAAAAAACATCTAAGGCGGTGTCGCGATGAGATCGAAGAAAAATGTTGCTTTAACATGATGAAAAAGACGACAAACTTGACGAAAAAAAAAATAAATAAAATAAATAAATGATTTGCTTTCCTCAAAATTGTGCTTTTTAACTAATATAATTACTAAATTGTAATATAATCGCTAAATTTTCTCCAAAATAAATTTTCAAAACATTATAATTGATTTTTTAAAAGGATTTTAAACGAAGAATTTCATTTTTTTTACAAAATGGCAAAAGTTTGTTGACGTGGTCGATTTTCTGTCAATTTTGCTGACTCAAAAAAAAAAATATATATATACAAAAAAAACGTCGGACTTGCCAGAACGATTAAAAAAATCGAAAAAAATGAAAAAATGAATTTGAGGGTTTACCTCTTCATAATAAAATAAATATTTAGACAATAAAAAATTATTTTCATCAAGTTTAATTCTTTTTGTTCATGCTTTTTTTAGCGATCTCATGGATAAATAAAATTTTAGACGCTTCACAAAGTTCAAAAATTAAAAAATATATTTAAAAAATTTACATTATTCTTTCCTCTTAATAATTACATAAACATTTTTTGTAAAAATTATTTTTACAAGTTTAAGGCCTTTTTTATTCATGTCTATTCTCTTTTTTAGCGATTTAATGGAAGGACTTTTTAACTAAAGTTTTGGACGTCCTAGAAAGGATTAAAATTAGAAAAAATAGCCCCAAAATTTTTTAACGTTCCTCTAATGATAACATAAACATTTAGACAGTAAAAATTATTTTCATCAAGTTTCAAGTTCTTTTTAATTATGCTGTTCTCCTTTTTTTTGGCGTTCTCATGGACGTTATATTTTTCTAAAATTTTGAACGTGTTAGAAAGGATTAACAAATTTTAAAATATTCAAAAATTTTTCATCTTTCCATTTAATAATAGCATAAATTTAAGCAATAACAAATTATTTTCAAGAAGTTTAAGGCCTTTTTGTTCATGGTATGAATTTTAGCGATCTCACCCTTTATTTTAACTAACATTTTACACGGAGAAAGGATTAAAAATAATTAAAAAATACCCCAAAATTACACTGATAATTCCTCTTAATAATAACATGAACACTTAGAAATAAAATTATTTTCAAGTTTTTTTTTTATTCATGCTATGCCCTTTTACGATCTCATAGAGGTACCTAATCTAACTCTGTTAATGATTTCACTGTAAAAACAAAAAATGAGACTTTTTACTATAAAAATGCATTGAAAATGTTATTATTATAAAAATACATTGAAAATGATTTTAATATAGAAATGCATTGAAAATGATTTTATTATACGCATACACTTGAAATGTCTCTTTATACAAATTCAGCCAGGATGGGTTGCCTACCATTGAAATCAATTTATCACCCCTTCAGTCATGTCGATTTCATCGATCTGTGGCAAAACTACAAAATACTGAATGGCTATTATAAAATGAAGTGAACATTTCTTTATCTTGACAATGATGAAACACCAGTTGAAAACGATTGCAAGTCTCCTCCTCTTGCCCGAAGGGTGATATACAAGGAGAATTCTTGTTAATGAAACAGAACTGGCTTTTCTGTTTAAAAAAAAGCTATTACTCATGCTTAAATTCTAGGTGAAAGCTATTACTACTAATTCTAAAAGTTCTAATTCTAACGATTTCACTATAGAAATGCATCGAAATGATTTTATTATAGAAATGCAATGAACATAAGTTTGCATTAGTGTTATATATCTAATAAAGTTCGGTTTAACATTTCTAGTTTATCCTCTATTACTGCAGGCGATCCCATTATTAATAAATCCTCTACACGTGACCATAGAGGAAACGCATATATAGTCTATCCTGTGACGTCTAATTGATTGCCCATTTCTAGTCTATCTTCTATTACTATACTTGATTCCCATTTCTAGTCTATCCTATATTACTATCCAGATCCCCTTTCTAGTCTATCCTCTATTACTATACTGATTCCCATTTCTAGTCTATCCTCTATTACTCTCCAGATCGCCATTTCTATTACTATACTGGTCCCTATTTATTCTATCCTTTATACTTTCCAGATCGCCATCTTCTATTACTATACTGGTCCCTATTTCTAGTCTATCCTCTATACTATTCAGATCACCATTTCTAGTCTATCCTCTATTACTATACTGGTCCCTATTTCTAGTCTATCCTCTATTACTCTCCAGATCGCCATCTTCTATTACTATACATGGTCCCTATTTCTAGTCTATCCTCTATACTCTCCAGATTCGCCATCTTCTATTACTATACTGGTCCCTATTTCTAGTCTATCCTCTATTTCTCCAGATCTATCCTCTATTACTATCGCTGATCTGCTATTTCTAGTCTATCCTCTATTACTACTCCAGATTCCATTTCTAGTCTATCCTCTATTACTATACTGATCCCTTTTCTAGTCTATCCTCTATACTATTCAGATCGCCATTTTCTATCATTTCTATTCTATCCTCTATTACTACACGGATTCCTATTTCTAGTCTATCCTCTATTACTATTCGGATCACCATTTCTAGTCTATCCTCTATTACTACACGGGATTCCCATTTCTAGTCATCCTCTATTACTATACTGGTCCCATTTCTAGTCTATCCTCTTTACTACAGGATTCCCATTTCTAGTCTATCCTCTATTACTCTACGTCTCTTCCTCTTCTAGTCTATCCTCTACTACTATTCGGATCCCTTATTTCTAGTCTATCCTCTATTAATATCAGATTCCCATCTTCTATTACTATCCTCCCTATTTCTAGTCTGGATCCCCATTTCTAGTCTATCCTCTATTACTATACTGATCCCCATTTCTAGTCTATCCTCTATTACTACATCGGATCGTCTATTACTTCTAGTCTATAGTCTTCTATCCTCTACTACTATTCGGTTTATCATTTCTAGTCTATCCTCTATTACTACACGGATTCCCATTTCTAGTCTATCCTCTACTACTATTCGGATCACCATTTCTAGTCTATCCTCTATTACTACACGGATTCCCATTTCTAGTCTATCCTCTATTACTACACGGATTCCCATTTCTAGTCTATCCTCTATTACTACACGGATTCCCATTTCTAGTCTATCCTCTATTACTACACGGATTCCCATTTCTAGTCTATCCTCTATTACTACACGGATTCCCATTTCTAGTCTATCCTCTATTACTATACTGACCGCTATTCTCTACACTATTCACTATACTATTTCTCTATTCGGATCACTCTACAGATTACTATTCAAGCTAGTATTATCGAGCAAGTACTGTTAGTGCCAGTGTTATTCCAACACCAGTATTGTTCAACAACTATAGTTGTATCTACTATTAAAGAGACTCTACTGCAACGAGCATTACAAAAGTGACAACGAGTATTCTTTGACATTTCAAAAGTGTCAAACGAGTGCTCGTTCACATCACAAAACAAATCAATGTAACTTTTGTCGTTGCCTTTCACAGACAAGTTCAGGAATGACAAGTGTCATTTTTATATCATCTTCGAAAAAAAAAAAGTCCACCGAAATGAAAGAGGAATCAAAAGCCACCATGCCGAACCGACAGATCAAGATGGAGAACGTTGTCTGTTTATTCTGTTCAAACCTTTCCCCAACACCCATTAAGGAATGAAACATGATGATAACGATGAAGATGATTTGCCTCATTATGACTTTTCATAGTCATAGCTCCCATCATTGACTGGTCGCGCCTACGAAGAAACATACCGTTCTCTCTCTTTTTATAGTTCGTTCTTCAACCTTTCATTTACGGTCTTCTTTAAGGTTTCTGGCAGTTCTCATTCTGTTTCTATCGTCAGCACAACTTAGCCAACCCCACTTCTATTATGAAGATCGTGTCCGCCAACACGGTATCTAACTGAGAATTTAAACAGACAATTCCAAAGCCTGAGTCAGCATAATGACAAAATTAAATTTGACAGTTTTAACGAAGCTTTGATCCAAATTCACTTTGCTTTGTGGTCGACTTACAGCTTACCCTTTTGAACAGCCAAGTCAAGATCACAGAACGTCGTCTGGAATGAAACCAAGGCCACACCTCAGGCGGCTTCCGATTGCGTTAGATTCCACCTCATAAGCTTTGAACACGGTATCAGGTAATAATTCTCATTTTCCCTGCTGATATAACATCTCATGGGGGAACGGATGACAGGAGATAGATTCTATCAAGAGTACGATAAGTTGTGGCACTGTCTGATTCGCTTCGCCATTGCAGGGGTTTAAACTCAGAGGAGAGATCTCACAATTTAAAATGTGTAAATAATTTTCGGACATTACTCATTCTAATTCATTATTTTACAAAAGTTCGTCTAAGAAAAGCGTCAGTATAGAGTGTTACAGAATTCGTATATAGGCCCATATTTTCCGTTTCTGGTGTTTTATATAGCTCGTGTATAATTCGACCTCAGCTTCTGAGTAATACTAGTAAACCTACCGTAGTCCAGTATTGCAGTACTTGTAATCATCCTGGACATGTTTTATAGCAAATAAACGGGGACTTTTACCGCCACCACCTTAAAGATGGAGAAGATGGTGGCCGTAGACCGTGCCTGAATATTGGTTGAATTTTTCTGAAATGCTTTTTTTCCGGCCTTTCATCATTTAGTTTATTGTGAATACTGTCTTAATCTCTGATTGTTTGTAAAGGCTGGGATTTTGATTTTTGATTAATTTTCATTCAAACAATAAATGATTTGTAAATAATTGTTTTCGAATAATTATTTTCGAACAATGTTTACATAATCTGAAATTTTGCAATATTTTTTTTACCTAGTCTTATCTAAGGGTCGTCTTATGCGCAGAAATATACGGTATATATTTATTTAGTGAGAGAAAGAGAGAGACTGAGTGTGAGAGAGTCCGATATATAAGGAAAAACTGGGGCTTATTCTCAGTGGCGCACATACATTTTTGGGGGCTTTAAAGCTTGAGAAACTATGGGAGTACCCTTTTCAATCACCAAGGATTCAACTGGCCAAATTTAAACGATGAATAGATTATTGCGAACTCAATTCTATTTCGAATAACTATCATTTGTTTATTTTCTCTTATTGTAATAAATAATTCTGCATTTTTTTTTCTCAAGATGCTAGATGGATACAAATATAAGCCTTTCTATCGAATTGATGGGACATTCAGTCTAATGAACGATAAACATGAGACGTGTGTTGTCATCTTAAGGTTCTAATAACAAATCAGGAGGAGATGAATTGCAAAGCGACATGAGTCGATCAATCACTCGGGGTAAAAAACGTTAAAGACGAAAAAAAGACAAGAAAGCATTCAAGAATTCTCAAGAATCTCTCTGATAAAAAATAAATTTGGGCTATTTCTCCTTTCATGCAAGGTTGGGAATTTTGTGGCGATTATCCTTAAAAACCTTTTTTTTCCCGAAGATATCTAAGTTGAAAAGAAGACCTAATACAACTAACTTGCCATAGATGCTTTTGTGATGTCAACGCACACTCGTTGCCATATTTGTGATGCTAACGAATACTCCTTGCCACTTGTCTGATGTCAACAAAGACTCGTTGTCACTTTTGTGGTGCCAACGAATACTCCTTGTCGATTTTCTGATGTCATCGAATACTCGTTGCTAATTATCTGATGTCAATGAATCCTCGTTGCCACGATTGTAATGCTCGTTGTAGTAGAGACTTTGTAATCGCAGATACAACTATAGTAACGCCGTTGAACACTACTGGTGCCAGACGCCTTCACTCGCACTAATAGAACTTGCTTGACAATACTCGCTCGAATAGTAACCCGTATAGTGATCTGAATAGAGAAATAGTATAGTGAATAGAGTAGAGAATAGCGATCCATATAGTAATAGTGATAGTCTAGAAATAGTGATCCGTAAATGAAATATAGAATAGATCATCTATTAGACGTCACGTGACTTCTCATATATACATTTCCTTATGGTCACGTGGTCTACTTAATTCAATAATGGGATCGCCTTTGTTTGTTCACTGGCAATCTATATTCAAAAGGTATCTATCTATATATATATATTATTCCTATATATATATATATATATATAAATATATTTTTGTATGTATGTAATAAAATTCATTTTTGCTTCCGGTAAAAGTCTGATGATCCAGAGCCCTTTAAAAACTTCTGAAATAACTTTTATAATGGAACCTTAAAGAATCTATTTTTATTCAAACAAATTTAGTAGCTCTGAATTTACATTGCTTGGGGGTCTGGATATCATCCTCCTTATGTCTACCCATACGGATTACCTAATTTCAGCATTATTTATAAGCGTATATATATATATATATAAATATATATATATAATATTTTCTTTTATATACAACTGAATCGTAAATTTCCTTATATATTTGCCATTTGTTTACATTAAGATACGTAGCCAGTCAGATATATGCATTCAATTAAAAACATGAGAAATGTTCAGTTCAAGAACAGGCGATTTAACCTTACTAAGAATAATTTTAATATTTAATTTTGTATTTATACGTTATTTTTGTAGATACAAATATTTAAAATTTTTATGCTCTGTTTATAATAAACAGGTAAGAAAGACGTTAATTTACCGGTCTAAATGACGAAAAAAATAATAAAATATATGTATCCTCCGACAGGAATCGAACCTGTATGGAGATCACGGAATCTTCATATCAGCCTGAAAAAAATAAAAAAAACATTTAAAGATGATTGATATTGTCATGGTTAGAAAGGTCAAAATTATTGTTTTTTTTAAAACAAATTTCTTTGATTTCTCTCGAACGCTTCTATCAGAATCTTGAAGCCTAACTTTACGGTTTTCAGCAAATTATTTCATATTTTAATTTAATATATTTGTTCCGACAATTATTTTAATATTATTTTAAATGGTATACGTTATTTATTAGATGAAATATTTTCATTAAATGCCATTTATTTAAAAAAAAAAACAGTTTTTACCGGCCTTGAATGTATAGAAATTTTGTATGATACGCTTTTAGCAGATTTTGGATTTAGCTAACCAGACGCTTCCACTTTAACTAAATTATAAACGTCAAAACTATATTATAATCCGTGTAATTTTTACAGGTTCGATTTCCTGTCGGAGGATATTTTTTTATATTTCCTATAAAATTTATCGGACATTCATATCGCTATATATATAAATATTTTATTATAAACATTTAATTTATTTAAATATTTGTTTTATAAAAACACATATAAACAGTCAATATACACAAAATACGTATATATATATGTTCCAAATATATCATAGCATTTATAGTGTTTATATATATACAATTTAACAATAGTCTATAAACGCTTTAAACAACTAATGCGTCCCAAATAGCATTTTAGTCCAGGAAGGCTATCCATCTTGAGGAAGGGAAGCACTGATTTTAAACCTCCGCTTCTTTGCGGTCATATCCAAAATTTAAAAGAAAAACATCATTTGTCAGGATACTTCTAAAACGCGTAATGTATATAATGTTAATATACCTACATTATATATGTGCTAAAGGTTGTTATAGTCGGCGGTGATAGATTGGATATATTCCCACTCTCTATAAAATTGTACCGTGGTATGCGTCTCAAATTGCCTCTGACAATTAAGTCAAACTCCATTTATTTAAATGGATTTAGGTTTAAAACTAAAAAAATAATGAAAATGTGTTAGATATATAACTTTAGATATATATATATTCGACAGCATTCACAAATTTAGTAAATCTAGAGGAACGAAGACCCTGATTTTAAAACCTCACTGATTTGCGGTCCAAAACACGTAAAAGTCTACGGAATTATATCCAAAAAAAGAAACCTGCGCAGAAGATGGTTGGCTCGATTGACACATAATTTTTTTTTGACAAAAATTGCATTCATATATATATTTATAAATTTAAAATAAATATTCATTTATATCTATCGGTGTAACATATATTGTTCATGTATTCAGGACGTACGAATATGTATCCCCACATACCATCACCAGTCTAGGAGAAGGAAACACTTTGAATTCAAACTACCTGCTGATTGTAGTTCGTGCTTCTTTAACATTTCAGTGGAGGAACGGGGCAAAAGGAACCAACAAGCCATTGCATTATTCTGCCTTGAATGTCACCATGAACAAAACTTTCAAAAATGGAGGGGTTATATTTATATAAAATTTATCAATAATCAATTTTGTAATATATAATATAAATTAAAATTCAAGATTGTGTATTATAAGGGAGGTTTTGCCGCAAACATAATTCTACCACTAGATGATTCCTTAAATACTATAAATTTGAAATATGATAATGGAATATATATATTTTTAAATATATAAATATTTATATATATATATATAATATGAATATATATATATATTATGCAATATATATGATATATATATATATATATATATATATATATATATATATTAAGTAAAATAAAGAAATGGTTTTGTGAAATTTAATATAGTCTATTATGAGAAGTAATTTTAATTATAAAAAATTTGAGTTTTTGAAACAGGAAAATGGGAGTTAACATAGAAAACATTTGCTTTACCTATTGAAATTCAATATGCCAATGCAATGGTCCAAAAAGCAATACCACGACCAAACCATTTATAAATGAAATAAGATCAGCGTTCCGTTTAAAGGTGTTGAATCACGTCGTCGTGTGGGCGATTTTTCTTAACAAAAAAGCGTTTCAAATACGATTATTCAACGAAAATATAAAAGAATAAACATATATATATATATATATATATATATATATATATATATATATATATATATATATATACATATATATGTAAAGTTTTAAAGTTCATTAATTAAATTATGCCTACCCTATTGATTTGTGAAAAAAATTAATGTCTTATATATATATATACATATATATATATATATATATATATTCCTATATATTTTGTTTCAAATTTAATTTTTCCAAAACGTCATCAATTCTGAATATAATTCTAGAATGGAATTCGAAGATTGAACCCAGAGTATGAATATTGAGTACTATCCATTAAGTCCATCAATCCATTTTCCTGTCAACTCTGTTCGGTTGTGAACATTTAAATTGAAAAATTTTTTAATCAGATTCTATGTTTAGCTGAATAAATTATTTTTCATTTTTTGGTGATTCTTAAGACAATGTGGTATCAATTGGCTTTATATTTGGTATTTTTTTTTAATATATTAAAAATCCTTCTTAAATGGACCCTTCATGATGAAAGTCGCTTACTATGTAGAAAGATTTTGCAGTTATTCTGAAACAAATAAGGTTCACACATGAATAAATATATATATATTTATATATATATATATATATATATATAAGTTATAAAAACACCTTTAATATAATGGGTATAAGAAAGGAGATGAGATCCTGAAATATCAATGTAAATGATTAAAATAAAATAAAAGCCTTCTCTAAAATTTTTTACTCTAACATTCCAAGATAACCTCTCGTTAAATTATATAAACTTAATACTAATATCGTTCCAATTTTAATTTTCATTTCATCTTTCAATTCATTTTTTACATGGTTAACTTGATGATCCAAAGAAATAAAAGGCTCTGGATTAATAAATTATTATAATGAAACCCTAAAAATGGTCTGTTTTTTCTTTTAAACACACACACACACACATTACATCATTATATATATATATATATATATATATATATATACTTAAATTCTCTTATGTTAAGTGGGTTTCCATTATCTCGAATGTTTAAATTATGGTCCTATTTTAATTGATCATTGTTTTTTCACGTGATAAAAGATTATTTTAAAGGGAAAATTTGTTTATTTAATGGAAGATACCCTCAATTAAAACTTTTTATCATTCTTTCTAAATCATTTAAATCAACGTCATCTATTTGTTCCTAACTAATTATTTATAAAACAATTTGTTATATCAAACATTTAAACATGAAACGAAGGTGGGATTAAAAGCAAAGATTTACATTCCCATTTAGGGAAAAAAATAGTTGTAAAAATAAATTTCCCAAATCTTTTGTTTAAGAGAAAAACTTCAAGTTTAATTAGCATGAAAATATATATAGAAAAGATTACATTTAGCGATGGTTTTGTGACGGAAGCTTGAATTTTTCTTAGGATATATATATATATATATATATATATATATATATATATATATATATATTTATATATATAAGTTTTAGATCAAAATAAAATTCTTTTTATTATTTTTATTCAAAATACTAAATTTTTAGGAATACGTTTCCCACAACATCGCCCACGTGACGACAAAAATCATATTTAAACGGAACGCTGATCTTATAAAAAAATTTCAGTTATCTGTTTGGATTGGTATTGCTTTTATGTCCATCGTCTTTTTCATGTTGAATTGTATATGGTCTATGTTAATTATGTTTTATGAATATGTCCTGAAGATGGTCTATTAGACCGAAACGTCCGACGTTGACATTAAACATTAAAACAGCATAATCGCATATTAGGACAACCAACTGCGATAAAAATCTTGACCACTTCCCCAGCGTAGTCGAATACCTCAACTAGTGACTATTATGTCTACTTCACAGAAAAATGCAAGTAAACTCTATTTCAATCTATCTTTGTACGAATATTTCTCTAATGAAATCGGAATTATATTTCAAGACATAAAACTTCAATGTTTCGGATTTATTCACTCCAGTATTTCGTTATGTGCTCTCAGCCAGTCTATGACATACGATCACACTTCAGTCTCCGTCTGCGGAGTGGGAGGATCAAATTGGGGGTGGTTGTTTATATATCAGTCCGTCCTATATTGTTGTTCTATCTCTTGGAGTATCGCATGTAGGTGCGAAGTCATATACTTCTGCACTCGGCGGCCGGGAGTAAACCCAGTTCAACAATTCAGCATCTGGCCTTCTTTAAAGTTCTATTGCGATATTTGAGTGCAAAGTCTATTCAGGCCTAATAAAAAATGCTAAAAACCTGGATTTACGGTACGACACCCTCATCCAGGTTGCCCTAAACCTGAAAAAACAAATATGAACAGGAAGATTTTCTGCTCTGGGGACGGTCATCTATGAACTATCGCAATACTACCAGGAATTAATAGCAACAGTTTGGGATCACTCCGTCAACCAACTGTGATAAAAAATAATCTTGACCACTTGCCCGGCGTAGTCGAATACCTCAACTAGTGACTGTTATGTCTACTTCACAGAAAAATGCAACACGATGCTTTATGAAGAGCAACATCACGTTTCTTCAAATAGCAACGAATCCAAACGAATTTCCCGGCGTGGCTAAAAATAAAATCGGAAGATAATTTTTTTTTTCTTTTTTTTTTTTTTTGCGATTTTCCGACAAAGCCCAGTAATGAATACAAATGTCCTACATTAATGAAATTAACCAGACATTTATGCGGCAATATATTAACTTATATTCCTCGGTGTTTGAATCAGAAAATAGCCCATCCAAATAAAATAAAAAAATAAAATAAAAACGAAGCGGGAAAAAAAAAAAAAACGAATGTTTTGCAAAGATGCAGACACTGGGCGAGACAAAGAAAATATTTTGATCGACTTGTGTAATCAGACAAGAAACTGCGCGAGACCGCAGGTAATTACGGTCTAATCAGAAGAAAATGAAAACAAACATAGGCATAAACACACCTAGACTTACATATATATATATATATATATATATATATATATATATATATATATGTGTGTGTGTGTGCGTGTGTACTTAGACAGACACACATATATACCTGGTGTAACAGCAGAATTGTCGAAATCGGGCAACAGTAAAATTATCCAATTATTATATTAAAACCACCTCATCTTAGAAATGATTAAAGATATATTACTGGAATTCCTCGAGGTTTTATAACACTACTACGCCCTACTTTGAGCAATAAAAAATGTATAATTATTTTCCAAGCTTAACAGAAGAATCCTGATGAAATTGTCCATAAACGAAACTGTCATGTTTATTTCTCAATGAATCGTAGCTTAGGTACGGAAGCTCATGGAGTATTGAAATTAAGTTCATATATATATATATATATATATATATGTATATATATATATATATATACACTTATATATATATATATATATATATATATATATATATATATATATATATATATATATATATATATATGGGGTTTTATTCCAGAATCATTTTCCAAATTATTCAAGATGATCTTCGCCCTCTTTAACCTTCTAACTTTCTGTTCTGGAGTAGCAAAGTGCTTCTCACTTTTCACGTACGATTTCATATTCTTACTCTCTATAGACTGTCATCGCTGAAACTCCTCTCTCACGTGTCAAACGTCTTATGAATTGAGCTGGATCTTTTCTAATTGATCTCTTTAGCTGTAAGTTGAAATGATGACTCCTCTACCTCTTGTGACCTCCTGATCCCGTTTTCTTCACTACTGTTCCCTTATTTTTAAACATATTCCCTGTTATCTTGACGGTTCTTGAAAAGATTTTGAAGATGGAAGCCAGAGTATGAATGTTGGTACAATTCTTGAAGGCCTGAATGAACTTTGTTTCTGGCACAAAACAATTTAACCTGCTCTATTTTTAGCTGAACAAATCAAATGATTTTTCACGGATTCTTACGAAAAATGGTGTCAAGATGGTTAGACGTCTTATTTGAAATCCTGTTAAAAAGAAACTCAATTTGTTTAGGAGTTTTGTAGAAAAACAGAAAAATGCATGACACAAAGAATAATATAAAGCGAGTGAAATAATTCTCGCAAAAATAAATAATTTCCTGTATTGATTTGAGATAGATAGATAGATAGATATGATTAGACTGAGAAAATAGATAAATAGATAAGACAGAAATAGACGTATAAATACATTGATATATATATATATATATATATATATATATATATATATATATATATATATATATATATATATATATATATATTAAGAAATGGACAAAGTCCGACAATTTATTAAAGACATTTTTATGTTTAACATTCTTTTTATAGATACAAGTATTTAAAAAAATGCTCTGTTTATAATAAACAGTATTAAATAACATTTACCGGCCTGAATGTCCGAGAATATATATAGGATGCAGGTTCGATTCCTGTCGTAGGACGAATATTTTCTATGAAAATTTCTTGGACGATTGCCGGTAAATGCTTCAAGGATTTTTAGTTTTTGTCTATTGTTTTCATGTCGAAGTATAATTGTGTTTTCGACAAGTATTTTACGGAATTGTGTGTGCGGGCAGGCATGTTGTTTTAAATGCCTAAAAATGTTTGAGTTTTCATTCAAATGTAGTGTCAAGCGTCGTGAAAGCGAGTTTGTGGTGTGACCAACATAAATATTATTTAATTCGTTCGAGATACACTCTCCCAAAAGGGCACTTGAATTTATAAACTATGTTGTTTTTTTTGCAAATCCTAACTGGGGAGAAGAATCATTGCGAAGAATTAAGTTGGATATACTAGATTTAGTGTAGTATATGAT